>PPHD01000869.1:40603-51398 GCA_002909625.1 Bambusicola thoracicus
CCCCCCCCCCCCCCCCCCCAAAATGCTTATGTTCTTGGGAGGTGGAGGGGTTGGAGATTCATGGTCATTGAGGTCTCTTCCAACCCAGGCCATTCTGTGATTCCGTGATTCTGATTCTGTGAAAAAATTTCAACTGTCCTTTCATATCTTCCCAGCAAAATTGGAAGGAATCCTAGCAGATCTCACCATTCATAAATCTAACTTGCATGTAATCATGGTAGAAATACCTGATTCCTTACTTCATATTATTTATTTCTATTCCTCTTATTCATTTAGGTGTGCATGTTTTCAGTCCAGGAAGAGTGACTTAAATAGTTTGCTTATCCTTCTGTAAATCGCAGGCTTTGTGATGTAAACTGGCCATTCCTGTAACTAACAAGAGCATCTTGATTTAAATTATGCATGTTTTGCAAAATCCTCCACTTATCTTGGAAATATCCCCAATGATTAATATGAGTCTTTACCAGCAGAAACACTTCCTTGGAAGTTAGTCAGGATCAGCACACTGCATGAAAATCCAGCTGTGCTTTCAATTAAATGCTGTAGACAACTTAAAGAATCTGAAAAATTTTGTTTGTAAAATGTGTCATATGTATAGTTGGAAAAATTTTATGTGCATAAGTATGAATATATACTTACGTACACATGCATAAATATATTTGTCTAGATATGTGTGGGAAATGTAGAAAACTTTCAAAGAAGTTTGAAATAAAAGGTATGTACTAGCAGGAGACTAGGATAGGACCTTGTAGAGAAGACTTTCCTTCTCCTCCATAAAATAGAGGTATCTGTGATGCTGGCTGCAAGGTAAGACATAGTTGTGAGAAAGGTAGACAGAATGTAATTGCCGTGTTGAATGGTAAATAGGAGCATGACTGCTGAATGGAATTTGTGTTCACATGGGTCAAAAGAAGGAAAGCGCAGAGTTCATATATAACTGACACAAATTAGTAATGAGCTGTTCATTCTTGCTGCTCCCATCACCTTTAACTAACTAACCTTTCATAGTTAAGTAGAGTAATGGTGAAAGCCATCATGAGCAAATTCAACCTTCTGACCAAGAACCTGCAAATGAATCCACTCTTGTGGCTGAAGTCAAGAATGTCCTACAGTACAAAGTTAACCAATCTTAATGATATTTGAGAAATACAATTTCATGCTCCACCTCAGCTGGTTTGCCTTACCATGTTATATTTCTTTAGACTCGGTAATACTATTTTTGAACATGGAAGACGACCTTTTGAAATTGAAAATGTCATCAGTGAATTGAAAATAATGTTTAGTTTCATTCTCAACTCATAAATGTGCTTTTCCTATGTGTAAATTGTGGGATTGTCACAGTTAAATGGCAAGATAATCCGTTTCATCCTTTATAATGGCTAATTTGACAATGAGTGGCATGTTCACTCTTCAGATTTTACCTTTGGATGTAGAGAACTGAAATGCTGAAAGACAAGATGAACTCTAGCATGCTTTATCTAAGGTAGAATTTGCGCCACCTACTGAAGGTAGATCACATACATGAAAGTTTACTGGCAAAATGTTGTGCCAGTAAGGTTTGATGGGGTGAGGATTTCACACTATATTTTCATGAATAACTTATATAATATGCAGGTGTGGATTATGCATGAAAAGCCATGTGTAAGTGTGGCTATTGTATGGCCTGTGAATCCTGATGGGGTTATAATCCTATTATTTGAGGAGGTGATGGCACTGGGAGTTGAATCTACTTGAAACCCTCTGAGGAAGCACGGTCATTACAAACTTGAAGTTAAGTATAAGAACATCATGGCAGTAACAGATCAAGGATAAGGGTGCAAGAGAGGTAGCATTAATTCAGATAGTTTGCTATTTAACATAAGGCACCCATTGCTTATTTCTTGTGACAATTCTGTTTGCAGTTTTCTGCAGGGGTTCATATCAACATGAAAAAATTACTTTGCCTTTACCTGGGCTGTTTTTCAGGTATTTGAATTTCTACAACATGCTATTTTATAAAAGTGTGATACCTTCACATTTGCCACTAATCAGTTAATCACCATTCCTTACTGATCACAGATGCTCTGTGGATATCCAAGGTAATCAGACTTTGTAATGTTTCTCTTTCTGTAATAGAATTTTGTCCAATCTTACAAGAAAAGCTTTGCTGGCTGCATGGGAAAGGCATGTATATTGTTATTTTGTTTAATATGGAAAGGTTATTGACTTACAGTAGGTTAAAATTAAATTTGCAGTGTGAATTTTAAACACCAATCTTAATTCATATGTAGAAAAAAATACTGTTTCTGAGAGCAGGCAATAGATAACCTGTGCATTGACATTTACTGTAATCAGGCCATGTCACTCTTTACATTATCTCTTTGTGCCCAGAACGCCACATTTTTGCAGAAGTGCAAAGGACACAACCCTGAAACTGGTGTTGGTGAAAGACACAAGTCATGATCAAATGTGTATTTCCCTCTGCTCACTTGCATCCCAAAGAACAGGAGGCAGGTAAGAGATGCAACAGTGGACCAGGAGGGTACAGCAGCTGTGCCCATCTTGGTAATGGTACTAAGTGAGCCAACTAGGAAAGGTACCCTCCTTGATTTGTTGCTTGTGAACAGAGAGGGTCTCATGGATGAGGTGGCAGTTGGAGGCTACCTTCACGGCCATACTGGCCATGAAATATTTCAATTTAAAATGTTATAGGGGGGAATCTGTCACGAAAATTTTCATCCTGGTTATGGGAAGAGCAAACTTCAGGCTGCTCAGTGAAACAGTACTGTCCCCTGGGAATCTGTTTTTGAAGATCTTTGGGCCTATCAGTACTGACTGCTTTTGGTACCCCCTCTATATAGCACAGGAATAGGCAGTTCCAAAACACTGGATGTCAAGCAGGTAGAGAAGAAGGCTGTCTTTTCTGAGCAAGGTTCTTCCTTTAGATCTTAGGTGGAGAAAGAAAGTGTATGGACACTGGAAGCAGGGTCGTGTGACACGGAGGCCTACCTCCGGTACTATGGGATGCAAGTGAGCAGGGAGATGCATGTTTGACCATAGTCTGTCTTCCACTGACTGCAGTTGCAGGTTTGTGCCCTCAGGACTTCTACAGAATTAACTCACTTTCATTTTGTTCTCTCTGGTCTTGGTGACCAAATAATTTTCAAGCCATTTAAATTGCTCAACCCTTTTACATTTTCCCTGACTTTTTTTTTTTTTTAACTTTTCCTTTGCCTTAAAACTTCATATCATCTGTAGAACTGGCAGTAAAACATAACAAGTCTGTTGGCAGGCGATTGCTTGCTCTTTATAGAATACGCTGTCGTATGTCTCTTGCTCACAGCTCTATAGTTTTGGCATACGTTAAAAATAAGGATGTGTGCAAATAGCTGAGCTTTTTAGCCTGAAGCTACATTTGGAGTTCTCTGTATCATAGAATCAGACACATCTAAATGATTATGCTCTCATAAAAAACACACGTACTTTATACTTCATACTTTATCAGTAAGAATAGCTCCCGTACAGCCATGCAGTTTTGACTCAGATTTCCCTAAGATAATGCTATAGTGTCTGTATCTGAAATAGGATTGACTAATGGCCTAGATTCAGAGTAGAAGTGTTACTCAAAATGGAGTTCAGATGTGTTTTAATCATGTATGCAAACCTGATAGGAGGTAGTGGAGCTTAAGCCTGCACTGTAAATAATCAGGAGAGCATTTATATATACATAACTTTAAATGGAAGACTGAAGGCTGTCTTGGTTGTCATTTTTAATGTGATCTTGTTCCAGAAGTGTAATCCATTTTTCAGGGGGTAGGCTTTCTTGGACTAGATGTAGTTCAAATCGTAGTTTGAGCGGTTGGGCATTACTCAGTTTAAGCAATAAGGCCAGAATCTCTACACTTAATACTTTAATGAACCGAGTTCTTTTTCATTAGAAAAAGTTACTGTACAAAAAGATACCATGTGAAATCTTTCAATGGAGTTGCAAGAACTTGTAGCTAAACATACTCCCTTACTTTAATTGTACTTATGGATTTGAAATTAGACGTGCTTTTTTAATAAGACAAAGAGAAAACTATCAAATACCAACCGCAAGTAACAAGATAGGCAGGCGTGTTGCTTTCTTTTGAGGGGGAAAAAATATTTATTTCTGGTATTTACAGGCAAAAAACTCATGTATGTTTTTTTTAGTGGACAATCTTTAAAACTATAAACACCTTAAAATTAGGCTATACATTTTTAAATATATTTTATTCAGTACTTTTTATTATGTATGAGGAAACATGTTTCACAATAAAGATAATTTTCAGTTATATTGCCTGTAAATAAAACATTATTTCTAGTAGATGAAAAACACTGAATGCTTAAAGTTTCACACAGATATGGGATGATAATCTACCTTAACTGTCATTTTAATTAGTGTATAGATCCTTGTGTGTAATTCCTGAAGCAAATAAACTGAGACAGTAATTAAATAACACAGACAATTAAACATTAAATTTGCATTGTGGAGTTTTCCGATGGTTGCTTTTCTTCATGAATCAAACTATCAGAACAACAATATTTGATAAAATGATTACTTCATATAGGGGAAATCAAATTTCTATGGAATAAGTACTGTATGTGGATTCAACGGGGAAAGAAAAACACCTGTAAAAATAAATATAAATAACAGAGAAATTCTGGATACATGATTGATGATAAGCAGAAAAAGATATGTAGGATTTTTTCCTCCTTTCTGAAGTAATACAAAAACTACAGTAGAAAGAAGGATGCATTGCACAGGCTTATGACCAAGGGAATGCAGATTAAAGCAGATGGAAGCAGCAAAAAAGAAACAGCTTTGTGAGACAGGGCTAGCAGTCATCTGAAGTGTGTAAGTATGAAGATGTGCTCCTCACATCTTCTCAGTAATCATTCATAGTGTAATAGTGTGTGTTCAAAATTGTATTCATTTTGCACTTGCATTTCACATTTAAAAAATTCATAAGCAAAGAGTTTTTTATTGTTCTCCCACACTGGATATGAAATCCCAGGGCTTACAAGAGACAGGAATCTCAGTAGGGAAAAAGAAAAACATCATTTTGTTGTTATCTTTGAAACTGGAGTTGTTCACTAAAAGTAAGCACCTAAAACCCTTTTGTTCCATTTGAAAATTACATTGTTGGTAGAAGAACAAATGTCTTTCAGGAAAAAAAGCTTTGGGATGTTAATGATATCCATTAAAAAAATGCAGTTTTTAGCTTGGATCATCTGGTGTTTGGTACAGTGTGTTAGTACTGGTTTTTGTATTGCCCGAGTTCTGTGGAAAAAAAACATAGACTTATCTTGAGGTACAGATTGAAAATACATAGTCTAATGTCAAATCTCTTACATCACTGTGTGTGGAATTGGAAGATATGAGCCCAGTTTGCCTGTCATGGATATTTGGAGCTCATAGTGACAGGAAGTATCTCATATGGTCTATTATACTAAGTGCAGAAGGGAAAACAACTGTCCTGATGGAGATAGATAGATATATGCATAAGAAGGACAGAACATAGATAGATAAGGAAGTCTAGGACAGGAATCTTTGCACAGCTTCATAGTTTCAAAATAATTTCTGTGGTGAAAGCTGAGGCTGGAAAGGTAAAATCTGTCTCAGAGTCAAGTTATTTTTGGCTAATATTTTCAGCAATGTAATATGAAAATTATGGTAATAAAACTTATTTGTACGTGCACTTTTCTTTTGTTGAGTCAGTTAGAAAGGAGAAGACTGAAGAGATAATTTGTTTTGTCAAGACAGATTAGATAAAAGAACAACACAACACAGGTAATTGCTGTTCAGTGACCTGATCTAGCTAACTTTGTACTAAAGCACAAGCGCATTTAGTCTCAGTTAAGTGTTGGTAACTTAATAACTACCAACCAGCAACGTGCATTCAATCAAGGGTAAAGATTACTTTTTTTTTCAATAGTAGTTGTGAACAATGCACATATTTATCAGGGCAGAATAAGTTTCAATTCCCTATATTTTATTCCCAGGAATTGTTGCAACAGCTTCCTTTAAAACTAAGTCCATATTTAATATTTTTCATGATTAGGGTATTGTGGTTTATCTGGACAGGCATTTAAGCACCTCACAACCAGTGAATACACTTCAAAAAAAACTTCACATAAATTTTTAGGAAGGAAGAATAACTGAGAAATATTTGTAACTCTCTATCCAGCAAGTAGTAGTTCTCTACCTTTCTTCTCAGATAATATTTTATTAATAGTGTTTAATAAAATGTTTAGTTCTTAAACACTACTTTTGATCCAGAAATATAAAATGCCTTAGGAAAATTAATCTCAGCCCTTTGTCTCAATAAAACTCATGAAGTGATTCAAGCAAAGACAGATATACAGACAGAGAATGTTTGTGTTTCAGGCCAATAGTCTAACCAAACAACTAATTTTAATTTGGGATATGCTAGGACTAGGAATATGCAGTGCATCACAGCTAGTGATCAAGCAGTACATTTCCAAGTAAGGGTCATTTAGAAACAAAACAAAGAACTTCTAACACCTGAGTTTTGAAAATTTCTAGGGAAGAAATGCGTGTCTGGCAATATTCATTGGTAGGATTGAGCTCTCTGTGACCAAAGAGTGCAGATTAAAGATGACAGAAACCACTTAAACAGCGTTGTGGTTGTTGTTTGTTTGCTTGTGTTGACAACTTTAAGTGTCATATAAGCTGTCTTAGTACTTCTTTGTCCTTTCTACGTTTTCAGAATTATTGTTCCAGTTCTATATTTTTGCCAAATAATATGTGGGGCTTTTATGTCTAGTGATAGCTCTTTCTGTTTTCAGTAGAGCCTTTAGCTTGGAGTTGAGTGTGTATAAATAAAATGATCCCATTTAGCTGAAGCACAAGCCAGTGTAGCTTTGGAACATGTGTATGTGCTTAGGTCTTTACATCCTGATAAATAATCAACAGTGAAAACTCTTTAGAACTATATCTTGTCTATAACTGATCAACTATTTTGCATGTCTGTTGTTACTGGGTAGTTGTGTTAACCTATCCTTGCCTATTTTAATGTAGATGAAGTGATGAACATTTTACTTTCAGAGTGTTTGCATCAGCAATACAGAAAGTTTGTTTTTAGGTGATAGCTTACAGCAGTCAGCCATTTTGCTGTTTGCTTGCCACATCTGACAAAGGATTTCTGTGTTTGAGACAAATTACTCATGCTGATTCTACAAAAAGGGGAAAAAAGAGTGTTTAGATACTTTTTTTTTTTTTCCAAAACATTGATGTAAGGCAAAAGGAGTTACCTCTTCTAAATTCTAGTTTTCTGTAAAGAGTGAAAATAGTAGAGAACTCATCAGTAAAAAAGATGAAAAGCCGATTGTCTAGATTGGTTTCTGAGCATAGTTGGTTCTTTGAGTTCCTCTGTAGATATAATGCTGGATCGGAGGATGTAATGTATAATCATATTTTGTGGTCTTTTAGAATGCATTTCACATTGATGCATTTCACAAAAGCATCAGATGAGTATTCCACTGCAATTTCTGTTATGCATTTTTGAATGTTCAGTATTTTGCTGAAGTCTTATTTTCCAAGCTCACTGCCACAGCACTGTAAAGAAAAAAAAAATCTCAGTTCTAATGAAAAGTGAAATCACAGAAAAGAAAGTTTATGGTCTCTGTACTTCTCTGTACTTACAGACAGACAGGTTATTGTAATCATCAACCAAAGAATAGAAACCCCTGCTTGTTAGTGCAACCTTTTCCACTTTTGGAGGCAATGTTCAGTGGCATTAATGAATTTTATGACAAAACAATAGCACTTAATGAGCTACAAGACACTGAGCATTTAAGATGAAGGCTAATGTTAAAAGAAACTGGAGTTCTTTTGTCTCTTCTTCCTTTTTCAGTTTTCTTAGTGCTAGATTGTGTCTGTCCATTTCTCCAGAACGAGCAGTTATGCTGTGCCAGTTGTAAGTCATTGACTGTCACTTCATTTTCCCAAGGTGAAGTAATTTTCCTGATCATTTTATCAGGTGTAGTATTGTCTTCTCCTGTGTAGGGTGAGTAATACCCTTCCAGCAGTTTATTAGTAATTTATCTTCTCAGTCTTTGAAACTTTGAGGTTGTTATACAACAATTTCCCTATGTTGATGGCCACCTTTTAATTAGTGTGTTATTTCATTTCACCTTTAGTAATTGTAAAATGTGTTCAGATTATAATCAAAAAACTTAATTTTTGTGAAGTGATTATCGTGCTCCTGTGTAGTCTCTGCAGTTTTACTCCCTGTGTATCCAAAACTATTGGTGTGCAAAGGAGGGCTGTGAAGATGGCAGCATCTGCTGGAGTTCGAGGTGCTTTGGACAGTGGTCTCAGATATAGGTTCTGGATTTTGGGTTGTTCTGTGTGGAGCCAGGGTTTGGACTTGATGGATCCCTTCCAACTTGAGATATTATGTGATTCTAGGAATATTTATTTCTATGATCAATTACTAGGTTGAATCATTGTTCCTTCACCAAAGTAGAATGCTTGCAGAAAAGCCCATTCAATTTTTCCATGTTTTATTTCAGATTTTAATTAAAAAGAAACTTCAGTGTCTCTTGTATTTAGCATGCAAAAGTAAAGGGGTCTGAATTCTAAATGTGCACACCGACTGGTCTTGGCTCCATGTCTTCAATCCTAGCCGTCTAATTTATCTACAGCTTTCTCTGTTACTGCTTCTAGGGTTGTTTACAGCATGGAAAAGACTTTCTTTGCTGAGATGACTAAAACAAAGTGTCCTGTCTATACAGGCATGTATAGGTCCCTAGGAAGCATATAAAAAGACTTCTCGAGATGCACTAAGCCCCAGCAAGAGCACGAATAACTTTCAGATCTTTGGCAGCTCATGTCTAGATGCCTTGTATTTCAGCAAACCTACCAAGTTCCTGTATTTTTCTTGGGTAAGCAGAGACAGAGCGATCACATATCATTCTGCAGATGACTACTTAAGAGCTTGCACAAAAAAAACTTTCTGAGAGTCCCCTTGTAGTTCAATTAGAACAATGCTCTTACAGACAAATAAATATGTATTAATGGATACAAGACACTGTCAAACTTATTTCTGTTAGTGCCAGGTGCATAAGACATTCCCAGAATTATATGAACCCAAGATCAACATTCAGCTATTTAGCCTAAATATATTCTTTCCATTCTGTTAGATTTTTGATGCATGAATAAAGGAATTAAATGAGAGGGTATGTTTTGTTTTGTTTTTGTTTGTTTGTTTGTTTGTCCTTGTAAATGGGAAATTATAAAGAATTTACAGCAGGATAAATCTATTCTTTGGAAGTCTCTTAAAGGGAACCCTTCACACTCCCCTGAGGCTGACTTTTTCATTCATAGAATGACTCAGTGGAATACTCTATTCTTATTTATAGAATAACTTTTGTAATGCATTTAAAGAAAAAAAAAAAAAGGGAGAGGGTAAAAAATTATATTCAAGTAACGCATTTTGCTGCCTGAGTGGAAAGTGTAGGAATGAGCTTTTGTGAGCAAAACAGTGCACAATGAGTAGGCAATGTAAGTACATAAACAAGCATTCCACTAATAGGCAGTGAGTAAGACTGCAGATAGTATTGACTAGGCCTTCTGAGAACAGATTGGTGAGATGGTTGTGTTGGGTTTTTTTGTTGTTGGTTTTTTTGTTTGTTTGGTTTTTTTTGCATTCACCTTAGTTTCTGACTTCTTGTAACACTGTGCTGCACTGTTCTTTTTGCTGTATGTGGTCCCTTGCCATATTCAGACTGCACAGTAAAAGAATTTGTTGCATTCTGTCCTGTCTGCATTCTTAGTTTCGCATAGGGAGGAGAGCTATTGTGTGTCCCGCAGACCTACTGGTTTATAAAATGAGAAGATGTTGTATGGCTGACTTAGGGTATTAATGCAGCCTTCATACTCCCTACTATTCCAGTGTTGTACATCACAGCTCTGAATCTCTGGCCTATTCTGTCAAAATCTCTTCCTTAAATTTCCAGAACAGCAGTGTCCGAGTTCCTGCTGCATCTGTGCAGGTTGCTTCTGTACATTTTGGGGCTCATGGCAGCATATTGAGCAATAATTTGCATTATCTAAATGCTCCCTTACTGAATGTGTGTGAACCCAGTGGCTCTTCAAAGAATCGTATTTTGTATGTGTGTTTCCGGTTATGTATGGCTTATGTAAGACTTGGGGCACAGGGAAGTGGTTCCTATTTAAGTGGTTCTCATTTTGCAGTTGTGTCCCCTGGGTTTAAGTTACAGGAGCTGTAAGTGGCCTTGATGTTTTGCTAGGAGATCGACACAGGCTTCAGAGTAAATGAGCAAATAGAAAGGTACGATGACACATGCTGATTCCTTGTATTAGGTCTCTAGATTGTGTTTATTTTATCTCAGAATGCATATCCATTGTCACTGTCTCATTTGCTCTTCAGTAGTTCTGCTGCATTGCTCCAGTTGCAGCTGTGTTACTTGCTGGTTAGTTCACAACGGCTTTCAACATTGAATTCAATGCCTATAGCAAGCACACTCAAGAGTTGCTTGATTTCGTTTGTTTACTTGTTTTTTTTTGTTTGTTTGTTTTTTGTTGTTGTTGTTGTTTTTTTACTGTGCATTCATTTTCATCTTCTCTCTCATTTAATTTAATGATAAACTTTCATTCCAGGCAGAAAGTGGTCTGGAAAAAATAAATAATAAATTAATTTTAAAACCCCCTCATGTTCAAGGAATATTCCTGCATAGCCTAGTAAGAGAAGAACTGCAAGAATGCCCTGTTTGTTAATACTAATGTACTTCTAGCTTGTGGGTG
>PPHD01000870.1:0-22417 GCA_002909625.1 Bambusicola thoracicus
AAACACAACCCATGATTATTTTCTTAATATAGACAATTTCTGTGTAGCTGGGAATTCTGACAGAGATATTTGAGATTTTATACCTGTATTTCAGTGGAAGAAGATTTGTGGGTCATCACTGAGAAACAAGAAAGACAGAGGGCTATGAGAAACTGTGGGATGAGATATTTCCAGAGAATTAGAAATCACTTTAAAGATTCTCTGCTCTCTTTTCTGCTAAGAGAATCCCCTGCTGGCACATCCATGGTGGAATACATGTATTTGCCTTCTAACAACATTGGTTCCTTCGTCATTGCGAAGGAAGTTTTTTGGAAGAGAGCCAAACATTGTTTTATTTCTGGATTTACGCTGGTTCATTGCTGACCTTGTGGACTGTGGGAAACTTAGAACATATGCTTTGCATTTCTAAATGTGTTGCTATGCTGGAGCTGATGCTTTGTTAATGGCAGCTGCTATGCTGAAGCTCTTGTGTGCTCAATGACGGTGTCTCTGTGGGGTGGTGGTAATGAAAGCACAATGATTCTTTGGCTACTTTTATGAAGTAAGTTGCTATTTCAGTTGTTTCTCCTTTGTTTTGAAGGCCTTAGCTGTAAATTAAATCTGATTATTTGGATTCTGAGTTGCAGATATGCTTTAAGAAAGGAAGATATCTATCTGCTCCTTTCCATACAGTTATCAGCAGGATGGGACGTATTGGTTACACAAAGCCACATTGACTAATAAAACCTCCAGCTCAGTACTGTGTGTTTGATACCTCTTTGGTGCAGGCTGAAGTGGTGAGTGGCACTGCGTGTGACCAGGGGTATCACAGAGATAAGTGATGGGACTGATTCATTCTACTGAGAATGAGAAGCTGCTACCCATAGAGTTTTCTCTGACTTCTAACATGCTGACCCATGGAGAAGTCAGCTTCTTCTCAAGAGACTTTGAAAATGAAATACCTATCCAGAAGTTCCACTGTATGACAGGTTTATAGCTATAAACATAACACATGGAGCACATGATTTGAAAGAGATCTGAAACTGGTCTGAAAAAAAATGCAATTCTGAAGTGAGGAAAAGACAAATGGGGGGGAGCCTTTGTACATGGGTGAATTTGTTTCATTTACTATGAAGCACAGTGGATGTTTAATCACAACTTCAGTGAATTTAATATATACTATAGCTATTCTAGTACCTATAACCTTATTTCTTGCATGGTGTCTTGAAGGGAAAATAACGTCTTCTAGGATTTTCTTTTAATGAAATGTATGTAATGTGCTTTCTGAGCTTATGAGTGTGATGCCATGAGGCTGCTCCGGGAGGAAGCGTGTGAGTTCTTTCACGTCTGTCCATGAAGATACTGCCCTGGGTGTTCATGCTGCTATCATGTGCCTTAATCTAGGACAGCACTGTCCCCTCTGCTGCGTTCTGAGGCAGGGCAGAGGTGCTCTTGGTTTGTGACAGTAACAAGATGCAGTCTATTTTTCCTGTTACCTCCAAAACTTCTCATCAGGGGTGTAGGAAAGTCAGTGCTTTTTTTAATGAACATCTGTAGCTTTGGTAGGAAACACCAAAATAATCTGCATCTTTATCTCTTTCATAGCTTAGTGTTTAAATTCTATTAGTGCTAAATAGTTAAAGAATGAGGTATTTGTAACTGCTTTCCATATTTGGATGTAAAACATGGCAAATTTCTGTAATTCCAACTGCACCTAAACATGGAGAGTCTGGTTCATGTAAGCTGTAGATGGATTGAGCAGGCTGCACAGAACCAGTATCATAGGATTTGCAGTCCAAATCCTTTGTCTGTCTTCAATACTTACAGTATAAACGTATGTCTCTAACTAATATGAGACTGTGAGCTAATGGAAGGTTTACATATAGCTGCACGGGAAAGAAAGCAGCAACTAACAAAAATGTAGGTCAGTTCTTATGGAGTAACCAAATAGAGGAACCTTCACCATAGATCACTTAGTTCACACAGACTTCAGTGAAACTGGGATCATCAACAAAAGCTGTTGTTAAGGTCATACTCAGATACCTTTTTGAGGCCATAAAAGGATGAACAACTAAGTAGTGTGTAGGATTTGTTTACTGCTAGCTAACATAGCAGTGATTTTTACAAAATCCTTGTGGTGTAACTTTTCTTGATCTTTTGAGATTAATGTTGAGAAATCCTCAACATTTACAAAAACCACAAATAGTTCCAAGTAAATGAACTGATTCTTCCACTGATATGGAAATAAATAATGGTTTGGGAAGGTATTTGGGCTCTGTAGTTATTTTTTGCCCATACTTTAGGTATGTTGTCTGATGGCTGATGCAGAACAAATGAGCAGAACTGACACCATATTCTAAAGAATGTGGCTGATGTTAATTGTCAGCAGAGGTGTGATCAGAATCAAACTGGAGAGTGAACAAACCAATTATCCTCGATATTCTTCTGCTACATTATGGTCTGGGAAGGGGATAGAGCTGCTTGTTTTTCCTCATTTGCGTCTTTCAGCTGCCTTCAGATAAAAGAGGTGACTTTTTTTCCCAGTTGTTAAAAGACAAAAAGAAATGAGGATTCCACCCCAGCCTTCTCACTTGTGAGATGCTGTATTATTTCTTTGAATGACTTCTACAGAATAGATGTTACCTAAATCTGGGTTAATTCTGTGGCCCAAAATAAGGGAAAGACAACATTTCCTGATATGAAAAACCTAACATAAAACAAAAATACTGAGAAGCTTCATTTAACTTCTGTACAGCAACTGTTTCGTACTGCTGATGTGCTCTGCGAGTTGCCTTGGAAACAAGTGGCTGTGCATATGCAGCACAAAGTGGGTCCAGACTTCGTGGACTCGGCCCTTGGGGGCCCCATTACAGAATTTCTTATGTTTAGAAATACTTTGTAACAAGGCCCCTGGTGTCACTTATTAGCAGTAAAGTGTACAGCAGCCTTCATCAGCATCAACTACCAATTTGTTTCTTATGGAAATGAATCCACGTTGATAGCGCATAAGATTTTTTGGAGGTTTTATAAGCATAGTTCTCCCTTGCTCTTTTTATGTTGCCACTTGACTCACACTTCTCTAATTTGTGTGTTTCTCTACGCGCGATATTGATTTCAGCCTTCTTGGTGAAGTGAAGTAAGTTGTGAGGGGGATGTGGACAGAGGTGGAGGAAATGAACTTGAATAGAAGCATTTTGTCTGCACTGTGATCTGTCTTAAATTACAGTGCTGGGGAGAAGGAATTTTATTCACTCTGTAACTACTCTGCCTTCTTTTGTGAAAAAGTTTGTGCCTTCATCTGTATTAAGACATTGGTTTGATTTCCTTCTGTTGTGGTTTTACTCCAGGAGGAAGTGAAGTGCCACCACGCTGCTTGTTTGTGTCCTTAGGGGGGGGGGTGAGGAAGGAAGACAGAAGGGTACAAGGGACAAAAACTCATGGTTTGAGATAAAGGCAGTTTAAAGCAAAAGTTGCACACAAAAGCAAAGTAAATGTAGTTAATCCACTGCTTCCTATTGGCAGATGGATGTTCGACCATTTCCAGGAAAGTAAAGCTGTTACAGTTGAGAGGAAAAGCACCATAGCACTGAATGTTTTCCCCCTCCTTCTTTTTACTCAGGTTTCTCTTGCTGAGCATGACATATAGAATGGGACATCCCTTTGGTCAGGGTCAGCTGTCCTGGTTGTGTGGTCTTCAGAATCCTTATGCACCCCCAACTCCTCACGGGCAGGGCAGAGCCAAGCAGGAAAGTCTTATGTGGAAGCTCTGCTTAGCAGCAGCTGAATGTTGGTGTGCTATCAGTGCTGTACTCATCACAAATCCAAAATGTAATGACATAAAAGCTACTACGAAGACATTATCCTAGCCAAAAACAGTACACCTGTAAAATACAAGCTGAAATATTAACTTTTAAGAGAACGTCATAGAAACAAATGTGCGGCTAATAGATTTCCCGTTATCACCTTAGAAATACAAATATGAATAAGACATATAAAAGAATATAAGATAGGCAGATATCCCATATGAAAACCAATTTCTGTTCCTAGGCAAACTCAGGAAAAAAAGCTTAAGTTTGGGAGCAGGGGAAAAATCTGTTTCTTGTCATGGAATTTTGTTTTTGGGGGTGGTAGATTGGTTAATTCAGCTTTAGTTATTGCTTTATTATTCTGTAAATGCTATTATGTATAAGTTACTTATAAGTTGTGCTGAAATAATTGCTCAGACTGAATCAATAAATAAGTCTTTGAATCACTTGAAATCAGCAAAGGGAATAATCTTAGTGGAAAGGGAGGCATGAGATAAATCTCTGGTATGCAGTAGTTGTGCCAGGAGCAGGAGTGTGCCGTGAACTGGAGATGCATGCTCACAGCAGCTCACCTGTCAAGCTTTAGAGAAAGCCCAGGAGCTGCCATAATTCAGGTTATGCTATGTCTTCACTAGAACCCAAACTAAGACAACAGGAGAATGACTGGTGAAGGCAGGGAGATGGAGTTGTCTTAGGTGCCATTGTAGTAGCTTCCAGTGTGGCTTTACCTCTCTGGGGGAAGGGGGCATGTCGAATAGCAGAGTGGAACCTATGTGCCAGCTAACACCTCTTGGTGTCATGAACTTCATACTCCTGTTAACATAGGTGGGAAGTTCTCCAGGGTATTTTGATCGCCATTTTCTCCATAGTGGAAATGTGTCGATTTTTCCTTCAGTTCTGTCATTCAAAGAAAGAAAGAGAAAAGAGAGAAAAGCATTTAATTATTTGTGTTGGATTGGGTGGCTTCTTTTGCTGACAGCTGTGAGATGTTTGACAGGAATGGCTAAAGACTACTAGAGAAACCAAAGCAAATATGATAATTGTAAACCCGTAGATTTTTTGCTATTATCTCTTAATTAAAAATTGGAGAAAATTCAAGCCTGAAAAGCTGGAAGAAATGAGAAGCATATACTCAATAGATGGCCTTTTCAAGCAATTGCAGTTCTGGGGTCTTCAAGAGCCTCTTTTCTTCCGGGCTGAATTCCTGTAATCTAAACTGTGCACACACGACTATATTCCAAGATCTGTATCTTTTGAGTAAACAGCTTTCTTGTCATTAAGACTTGACATTTTTGTTCATTGTGGCTGCCTTTCTGCAATAAACTCCCTGGAGGATGTACAAACTCCATTTTCAGACATGAATATTACGAAGGCTCTGCATAGGAAATAGGGAGAAGAAATTATTCTTGCTCACAGAAGGTGACTGGAGAGGAATGCCAGTTAGTGACAGATGCTACACATTTTCAGAGAAGAGAGGATATAGAAATCAGAGAAACAAGGTGGACTGTTAGGTCTCTGGCCTTGTGTAATCCCTCACTGATGTAGGATCATTTTCCTGTGGACAATTCTCATTGGTTTTGTACAGTTAAGTTTGAAGTATCTCTAGTAATAGGGCATTTGGTGCTTTCATTGTGAAGCTGTAGTAGAGCCAGTAATTTTCACCTGCTGGTATTCCCCTAATCTTCTGACAGAAATAAAGGAAAAAGAAAAGCTTCTCTATGGAGAAATACTAATGAAATACTGCTATAATAGAAGCTGATGCAAAGATCCTGCAATAGAAATGAATGGCAAAACTCCAGAGACAGAAAAAATACTTAATACAGAATGGTAAAAAATGGAAGAGAGTCTTTCAATGAGAACAAACTGTAATTGTTTGAACTTCATTGTGTAAAAGATCTCCATTTATGAAACCTGTTTTTTTCTACTGCCATCTCTTAACTGCAGTCAAAATGTCCTTTGAATACTTGACATCATTTATTATCTGATGTCATTAATTGTTACTAACAATACTGTCAGCATTAAAAAGAGTAATTTTTATATATTTGCATGCTTATAATATTTTAAGAAACTGTGATCCTAATTTGTAAATTAGTTACTTCTTTTTTTTACTTCAATTTGAGTAATAGTGTGCATAATTATCCTCCGAATACAAAAAATCACCAAAAGCAGTAAGTATCACAAACAGAAATCCTTTAAATTGACTTTCAGGAAGTGAAGAGTTAGGTTATCTGTGTGATTTCACACTGCTCTCTAACCTTTCCAGTTATTCTAATTCCCTCTAAGTTGTAGTTATGCCTTTATCTATCCCCTATGGTTGTCAGGGGTGTTTAAGCTATGTTTGCTTTCCCATGGCCATATCCTTTATCCTGGCTACTGGGGACAGAAAGTGCCTATTTGCTTCTCTGCCCAGTAGAGATAACTTTTTCATGAGAGGAAGTAAAATAATCAACTTTCCTGTGTTTTATGTTTGGGTATTCCACACAGTATCTTAGGGTATTATCTCAGATATAGTAAAACTCTGTTATGCATTAAACGTTTTGCTCAGTACTGACTGAAGCTGGCTTATTTAAAGATGTCAAGAAAAGATGTAAGGAGGAGCAGTGTGGGCACAAGAGTCAATGTGGAAATCCTGAAGGTGGCGATTGGCTGCTGTCTGCTTGGATGTTTTGCTTTTTGTCAGCATCCCCTCTCCCTATCACTTACTACTTAAAAAACAAATTCCAAATGAATGCTGTTGTTTGTAAAAACAGTATAGGAAGAGTCTTCAGTTGCTCCTCCTTTTTATGTTACAGAATTCTGCTCGGAGCCTGGTATGGCTGTTGCTTGCATTGAGGTGCAGTGATCATCTTCTGTCTGCAAATATTTCCTTCCTCTTTTGAAAGATGCTCAGTTAACAAGCCAGCCCTGTCTGACTCAGGCATATGAAGGACGCCAGTTATAAAAACAGGGACAGATGCTTCAGCTGTAATACATTTGCTCGGTGAGCGGTCTCTTTGAATGAGCAGGCTGCTCAAAATAAGCACACTCCCATTGCAGTTCTCTTAGATTCTGTTGCCACAAGATTCAGTTTTGTTACCTGACGGGGCACAGCGTGCTGTCAGCTCTGCCTTTGGTTATCTGATAGCAATGCTGAGGAGCCTCACCTGTCTCTCCTGAAAATGATGTGCAGCATTTCTAATGCCAGTAAATTTGGGAATCCTTGCATAGATGAGTCACTAGCTTCATCCCGTGTAGCTCAAAATAGGTCTAAATCAAAGCAACGTTTGAATTGCCGGTGTGAGATGGACTTTGTTCAGCTTTCAGTGCTCCTAACATCACTGAAGCTGAATCAGTGTAAGCAGTGGTGGGAAATGATGAAAAAAGTCCCCCAGTGACTGCAGCTCCTTGGGATGTCTCTTGCCCCAGGCAGAGCAGCTGCTTGTGTGCTGCTCTGCTCTCCTGCATCCCATTCTGACTGCTAGTGGTGCTGGGAATGTCCTGACCAGGCCTTTTGCAGGTTCTGCCTGTGGGGCTGATAGAAGCTTCTCTCATGGAGAGGCCATTAACTCCTTTGCGTCCCTCAGTCTGTGCTTTCTGGGGTTGCCCTGCCCAGCTGCTACATGGGGAAAAATACTTTCAGGTGGGAGGATGGATGATAACAGTTAGCTCACACTGCCATCTGTAATTACAAGAAGAAAAAAAAAAAGGATAAATAATTCTGTATTCCCTAGGTATGTCAGAATTCTAAGATCTGATATAAGAAGAGATATGGGGATAGAGAGTGGTTAAACAACACCTTATTAAAAGTGAAGACCGGTGGAAAAATAACAAACTACAAAATACATGTGGTAAGGTGCATTTCTAAAACAGATGAGATTACTTTGGTAGAACTGTTTATTTGGATTCTTTGACCTTTAGAAGGAGTGCAGTGAAATGTTCTCAGGTAACCTTTTTTGTTCTTTTTTTAAATAGTTATTTTTCATAGCTCAACAAAAATAGCAGTCTCCTTTTCAAAAAGGATTTGGTACAATCACAGAGTGTTTGCAGTTGCAATTAAGGCACACGTTGAATTTACTGCCAATTAGTTTAATTGATTTGAAAGTCTAAGTACATCTTAAGTGGACGGGATTTACCTTCCTGAATTGAATGTACTTTATAGACCAGCAGGAACAGTGTGTGTGGGAGAGGGAAGCTGATCTCTGTCCCTGATGGCACCTGAGCTAGGACAGAAACAGCTCAGGGCTGCATCCCAGAGCAAAAGTTGGCAGCAGGAACTTCAAACAGCTTCATCTTCTTGGACTTCTTGTAAACTTTTTATTTGCCTAATCTAATCTGCTAACTGAGCTTTGCATTAGAATTTTGGGTCAAACATTGGAAGTTAGTGTGGTTCAAATTGAATGTGGTCTGGGATCTGACTCAGGGAATTTTCTGTTTACTCTGATGTCATTGCAGTGTTACAAAAAGGAGAGCAAGGTGACGTGTATAACCATATGCTTGTTTGTGCGTGTTTATTTTTTACAAATCAGTAGTAGCTGAGATATAAAATATGCTTCTATTTAATTGTAAACACAGCCTGCTTGGTTTCTAAGTAGTTGGAGTTGCCAACTTGATAGAAAGGAAGGGTTAATTTTGGAGAAAACATATTTCTCCTCCAGCTTCACAGTGAGCTGCCTACAGAGGTATGTCTGCACACTGCTACTCTGGCTCCTGCTGTATTGGGCTCTTACCTTCAGATCCCAGTCTGGGAGGGGGTATGAGCTGCCAGGGCTGCAGTAGGATGCCAGCTCAGTGAATCCCGCTTGTGCAGGGCTCTGTGGAGCTCATCTGCCAGAAACTGAAGAACATCTCTTAAACTTCTGGCTAGGGTGAAGGGTTTTCTTTTTCGTTTTTGTTTTTTGTTTTGCAACTGCCAAGCAAAGTAGATCAAGATGAGAAGTTAGGAAATCATGACCAACAGATTGGGAAGGAGAATGGGAAATTTCATGCTCTGATGGCTCGCTTGGCTGTCTTCGTTCCAGGCTACTCTTTAGTGCAGTGTCTGGATTTCCCTGCTCCTGGCTAGAAGTGCACGTATTTAAAATGCACTGTTTAAAAAAAAAAAAAAAAAAAAAAAAAAAAAAGGAATTGCTTTAAAGGCATTCAAAGATTTGAATTTGTGAAATGTTGAACAGTGACTGAACGTCGATCCCTTCCAGTATCAGATGATCTCTTTACTCAGTGACATTTCTGGTTCCCTCTTTTGTTTTTATTCGGCTCAGCTCCACAGAAAACTGTAACCCTTTAGGAATTCTCTCTAGTAAACTCCCATTCAAATCACTGGAGACAGCAACAATCTGTCAGCACAGTCTTTTACCATGTTTCCTTGTTATTTATAGATTAGATCTTGCATCACTGAAATATTTCTGCCATATTGTTCAAGATAAAGCCAGTAAATTCAATATGCCATTGTGTAGCCCCCGACTTGCCTCCAAGGCCTTGTTTTTCACAGAGAGAAAAAATACTTTATAGAAGAGTGGGAGCTGTCTGACTGCAAAATGGGCTTGAATAATAACACCAGGCTCTCAGCTGAAATTTTATACCATAGATGAATCATCAAGTGCTCATTAAACATCTATCTACTGTAGAGATAGATAACAAATCTTCCCCTTGATGTTACCCTTAGGATTTTGACAAAAATAATCGTATACTGGAACGTGAAAATGGCAAACTTGACCAAATCATCAGCAGTGGTATGGCATCCATCTGATTCTAACCTGAGTAATGCTTTACTCCTGATGTTACAATAACTCTTAAGTAAGAGTACTTATTATCCTTAGAAGACCTGGGATTGAAGCGGGAAAAGGCTGTGCCACCTTCTGTCCTCCTTGGGCAAACTGCATTCTGCATAAGGTATCAAAGGAGCATCTCTTCACATCAAAATTGTTAAGGGCATCAGGACACATCATGAAACCAAAGAAAACACACAGCCTTTTTTAAGATCCTTTTTATTTTAATTTGTATCTTTTAGAAGTAAACTGACTTTCATGGCAGAGGGAAAGTGTTTTGAATATGAAATAAATTCCCAATAGCTTTTCTAGTTGCAGTCCTTATATGTTCTACAAGCCCCATTTTGGGAATGACAACTGTGAGACAGGCTAAAGGCTAAGATTGGCTCTTTTCTACGTTCTTTACGTGGTGACAATTTTCTTTAGAAGTTTTCCTGTGCTGCGCAATGGCTGTGTTAGAATGGAAGATGAGCATGCTATCAATGAACTGAATTCCCTTGTGATACCTGACCCCTTATTTGTACTGTCCTGAAAACATACAAGGTGGTGGCTATAGTAGTTCTGTTCATATTGCAGTCTCATCGTGTTTCAATACCACTTGATTCTAACCCAAGTTTAGCTTGTTGCAGCAAGGCTGTGTGTACTACTTACTATAATTGACTACACCTTGATTTATTCTAGTGTGGGCATGAGCTATGTGTTACATGTGAGTAAATAAACAAGAGTGTTGGGGATATTAATGCGTGCTAAGCTGAGTAAAGCCATACATAGCATTCCCCATTTCTTTGTGCTCAGCTGCAGGGCATGGTAGGGGATGAATGCATCTCAGGAGAATGGGCCTTGTTGGCAAATGTGACATAATGAAGTTAACTAAACCTGCCAGACTTCACGCTTTCTGGTGTGATCTCATCAAAACTCTGTGACTGTAAGCTTATAGGCTTAGTCCTGCCTTTATACAGGGCATTCTCCACACTTAAAACTGACCAGGCCGAAGTGCCAAATTATCAAAGAGGGCTTCGAAATCCCATTTTACAGAGTAAGAAAAATATGAGCTAAGCTAACTCAGGCTTCATAATGAAGGAAACCACTTGTATTTTCTAGCTGGGTTAATTG
This sequence comes from Bambusicola thoracicus, assembly GCA_002909625.1. Taxonomy (NCBI): domain Eukaryota; kingdom Metazoa; phylum Chordata; class Aves; order Galliformes; family Phasianidae; genus Bambusicola; species Bambusicola thoracicus. The sequence continues at coordinate 10,643 of PPHD01000870.1, forward strand.
ATTGAAGAAAAGGGACAAGTTGTACAAGTTAGCAATACAACCTGATGAAGGTTTGAGTAAACTAGGTGTCTCGTAACTGTCACCTTTATTTTTGCATAAATATTTGGTATTTTTATAGCCACATGCAACTGCAGTCTCAGCAAACAAAATTTTCAGATCTGCACAATCATGTAGAATAACCATCCTGTATAGTTTCCAGATGATTTGCTGTTGTTTCACTCCGCATTTAAACGAGAAGGCACCGGGAGCAGTTTCCAAACTTCTCATTACTTAATCTTAATTGCATTATCTATTAATTTAGATGGTGTTAGTGCTTTAATGATATGAGAGTGGGTAAATGGCTATTGTTCATTAGCCATAAAAGAGCTGTATGTTTGGGGTTTACTTATTTATTTAGTTTACATCTACTTAACGTCAGTTTTGTTAGATGTAGAATAATGTAAGGATGAATGAGGTAAAGATATTTTCGTTCAGAGAAAACTAAAATATCTCCAAAGTGGTCTTAGTGGAATAATTAAATAATAGAGTTGCTGTGATCAAATGTTTCTCAGTTAAATCTACTTTTTTTTCTCCAGCATTCTGTGGTTAACAATAGGAAGGTAAAAGTAATTAGAGCAAGTTTCTTTGGTGGTTCATGTTTTGGTTACTGGACAAAGCTTGCTGTGAAGCTTGTGTTTATATTCCTAAGGCTTACAGATCCTTTCTGGATAAAAAAGCAGAGGTGGGATGAAAAAGGTGACCAGGAAATTTGTTAGCAAGTGACCTTACCCATGCTGCATATGATACTTTGCAGCGTGATGACTTTTCTGTGCAGGTGAAGTTCAGCAAGGGCAAAGCAGCTGCTCAGAGCATCTGACTCACAGGGACAAAGAGAGTCAGGAGAGGTGTGTGCGTGTAGATTTCTGGCATTAATCTGGGAGAGCTGTGTTTTGCACGCATCCTTTATTTGTGCTTTCTCTGAAAAATTGAGTACTTCTATATTTCAGGTCTTGTCTCTTAATTGATGCAACTTTCCTAATGCCTTTATAATAGACAGTAGGAAAGGAAATCCTATCAGAGGAGAGCTTTTAATCACATGCACATATTATACTCCACAGGATTTTTCCAGCTCATTTAATAGATTCCTGATGCCCTAGCAATTCTGTCTTTCAGATAGTGCTTATTTTCAAAAGCTGTTGAGTAGAACTACGAACATTTCTCAATCATTTCACATCAAATCTAAGCAAGGTTAGAAAAACATCTGAGTGAAAGTTTGTTAAAATGTGAACTATTTAAAAATTGTTTTGTCAATTGGTAAAGGAAGTAATAAATAATCTATGAACTTGCTGTTTTAATGTTTCACAAGGAACACATCTTCAATTGCAAGTAGCAAAGGAATCTTCTCTGTTTTGAAAGAATCTTATCAGTTCTCTTAGCATTACTTGTAGGTTGCTCCGAAAGTACTGCCTCCTATTTTCGTGAAAACTACAACAGATGCAAAGAGCACAATAACATTTAATAGAGCAAATTCTTAGCTACTAAGCACTGTTTTTTTCACCATAGTCACCACCACTAGCCAGTTCACATGGATGAGCTGATCCAGATACTCTTCATTTCACAATGTGACGGCTGTGTGTGGCTGTTCAGTAAGTGGCTTTCACTTCACTGTCACCACTGCTGAAACACACCACCCCTGCCTCACTGTGCTCGCATCAACTGTTCGGTCTCCATAAACGTTCAGCAAGCATTGATGAATGTCAAGGGGTGCGATTTTTTTTTTTTCCCTCATGGAGTAATTCAGTTCCTCCCCTTTGCTACATACATATTTCCATGTCAGACACCAATCTGAGTCCCTCTCTGCTGCCATCTGTCGCATGGCAACAAAGTGTCACGGAATATTGTGGGCACGTTCAGCCTGTACTGCCATACATCACCTCTGATGTTGTGGGCCAGCATGAAAAAAGAGGAGGCATTACTTACTGAGCAGCCTTCACATATACATTGATATATGGGGATTTGCTTCTTGTTTGATTTGAGCAAAGTATTTCTTTTTATTTAACAATATGCCTTAGGTATGTGTTTTGATCTCTTGAGTGAGCAGGAATATTAAGTTTTCAGCAGCATGGATTTTTTCCAGCCAACATTAATTTTTAAGATATTTTTGAATGAGGACTTGCAGTTGCAGAAATATCGGACAATTGTGCATTTTCATTCAAATCTACGAAGCCAGAAACCCACTGGTGCTGCCATCTGGGGATCTTCTCAACTTGGTGATTGCATTTCAAGAGTTATGAAATGCTGTATTCTGCGTCACTCTATGGTACAGAGATTATATCATTAAACAAGTCAAATCCAAACACACTGCTTGTGTGCAATTAAACATATGTATTGCAGCTGCTGAGTCACTGCCTATTAGCTGCTGTTTTTTGCTTGTAGCCAGAGAGGAGGCAATGCATTCCTTATTTTGATCCATTAATGGCGTAATGTGGCCCCTCTGTTGCTGAGAGAAGCCATGTGAAGGGCTAGGAGCTATTTTTATTTGTACCAGTGCTTCTCCCTTGCTTTCTTGCATGGTTACAAAAAAGGATTCTGAGTTCTTGTTCTCATAAACTGAAATATCCAGAGTAGCAATGAGTATGTACACATCAGAGCTTTTTGAATTCCAGATCATTTGTGTTGAGCTGTGGGAGTGGTGCTCTGCAAACTGTCTGCCTCAATGCAGCTAGGCAGTTGTCAGGGTGCCCAAAGGGCTGCAGGGCTGTCATCAGATACTCTGGGCTCTCATTTGTTGTGGAGCAGTTGGGGTCCCTCATTCATATCTGTTTATAATTGCTTTTTTGCGAAGCTGGCTTTTAACCTTAGAGTAGTCCTGGCAGGCTCTTTTGCCCCTCCCATCCATACCTCAAATTATGAGGGATCCATCATTTCCTAATGCTCTCTTCAGGGGAGGAGACACTTTTCTGCATGAGTCTTTCAAGTCCTGATTCAATCCTGGTGGATGGGCTTTTGGAGGAAGTGTGTGTGTCTGCTGGCAACAAGAGTTTGTCCCTTCCCTCCCTACCAGAGTCCTCATTCTGGAAACTAACAATAGAGTATACTACACAAATTACACAGATAATAAAACCAAAGCAGTCAGTCGCCTTCAGTGTGCCATTCTCTGCTGGCGAAAAACTGCCTTGCCAATTTGTGTGATGCCATTTACCATACAAACAAAAAAAAACCCAATTGTCTGGACTGACACTGTATTTCCTGTGCTACAGTCATGGGAATGTTCTTTTGAAACAATCTTTCATCCATCCGATTCAGTTGTCAAAATCAGAGCGTGCTGGAAAAGGTCCTGATAAACTTCTGGTGAAACACATAGGTCTCTCAGAAATCCATTCCTCTAGGTATCTGCTGAGATGCTCCTGAGATGCTGTATGCTAATATTGCTGGGGTGGAGAAGCCCAGGGAGTCAGAGGGAAGCACCTGGGAGCAGGCAGCCCTCATCCATGGGCAGCAGCGTGCTGGGAGGTGAAGCCCAGGTGTAGGCAGTCTGGCTGCAGGAGCGGGGTAGGTGCCTGGAAACAAATAGCTGGGAGCTTTCGGTTGACTTTGTGCCAAACGTTATGATTGTTTTAAGCAGTTTTTAAACATTTATTTCACAGAAATTTCTAAAATGCAATTCTCGTGTTATTCTTTCCCTTTTAAAGCTCTGTTGAAAAATTAAAAAGAAATCAGCTTCTGAGAGTTGGAAAATATGTTTTTGTGAGCAGGGCTGTTTGTTGCAATATGTTGCTGAATTTCAGATGCTGGAAATGCTGCGTTTTGGAGGTAATTCCATGATCCAAAACACCTGCTTGTACCAGAATGTTTTGGTTTTCTTTTTCTGAACCATTCTGGCTTTTCAGAGATGAAAGGAGTGTCTGGTGTGCATAACGCTTTGATTTATCAGAGGTATGCTGTGTTGTTAGCAGAGATAAAGGACCTTGTTTACAAGGTGTCTATATCCTCAGAAAAAAAAGGAGTTTCCAATAATTGAGTAAGATGTCCTGAATGTATAGATTAAACTAGAAGGCCAACTGCAAACATGATGAACTTCAAAAGAGCAGCTTCTCATCTCTCTGGGGACCTTCATTAATGAGTCACCAGATAGGCAATTACCGTACAGTTCTTGTAATGACCAGGATCAGACACAAGCAATCAGCACAGTAGGCAGCAAGAAAGCAAGCAGAAAAAAACTGTGAAAATATGCCATTAAATCTTAATTATTCTTCAAAAGAAAACAAGCACAACTAGGGGGCAAATAACTGCAAGGAATATACAGAACTGTATCAAAACCTGCTGGCTCAGGGCAACGATATTTAGTTATTAGCAGCTTCAACGTTTATTTAAAGTTAAGCACTATGGTCACAGACCATTCAGAGGTGTATTTTCCACCTGCTAGAAATCTGAGTAAGAGCTAGTCATTGCTTGCACAGGGTTGCTCCTCTAAGTAAGAACCCAGCATTATTGCTGTCTCTATTATAAGAGCCTATAGAAATCACAGCAAAGACTGGGACCTCAAGTGTCTATACTGACAAAGAAAGTCAGGTTTTTTTTTCCAGATTTAAACCATCAAAAGAGGACAGGCCATCAAGGGAAGATAAGAGGTTATTAAGGCTGTACAGGTCAGACAAGCTTGATGATGTCCCAGTCTAAAGTCCTAGCTGCTTAAACATCTTACATTTGTACCCAGAATATTTAGCACGGGTACATGGAGCTTATTTATCTGTAAATGCTTCCCAAAGCCTGAATTGCAGAGGCAATTTCATTGCAGCTATGCAGTCCCATTGATCTCACTGGTTTCTCTAGGGAAATTCTTTGATGATTATGGGAATATGCATTTCTTGATTAGACTCAGCCTTTTTTGCAAGGCATAATCATGATCTTTCAGATAAGGCAGTCTCATCCACTACTGGGTAGGAGGATTCTTCAGAAACCAAGTTAGTATACAGTTAATTCCTGTACTAGAAAGCCATGTGTCTTTCATCTGCGCTGAATTAGAAAAAAGTCTTGAGCAGTGGGCAACAAAGATGGAACTCGTATCTGCCTTTGTTTGTCCTCCGAACTGTCTTCATACAAGTAAACTTTTCTCTGTCTTAAAAGGCATGAATGATCTAGTATCACGTGAGTTTATTACAAGCATCCTCATGAGATATGTGAATCACATGTGTGGCATTCTGGTTTTTCTCTGTAAATTATTTCCATTTTTCAAGAAGTTAAAATTGTTCAGGGTCAAGAGGACAAAGAAACAGTACCAAATTTCTTCCCAGTGTTAGCATCAGTGTCACTTTTCTGAAGTCCTGTGTCCTCCAGGCTTTGAAAGGCCTTGGACTTGTCTACTTCTTGCAAAACAAATAAACAAAACTGCAGTCAGAGGCAAAAAAAATCAACAACAACAAAAAACCCAACAACTTACACAGAAATAATCATACTTCCAATAGCTCTACAAAGCTGATCTGTTTATTTGGTAATTGTCTGTAAATTCTATGAAATATACAGTCTGCCTTCACAGTCAAAGGAGTTTGACTTAAAAACTGGTAACTCGCTTAGGATAAACTTCCTTCACAGGAATATGTTGAGGAAGTCACTTATTTGCACTGTATTGTGGATTTGGCTCCAGTGTATTGTGTGAATAATTGTGTGATGACTTGTTCTGGAGTATGTTTCTCATAGTGCACTGTATTTCCCCTGCAGAAAGAATAATTATGTAAATAACTGTTATCAGACTATCATGTGCAGCTAAAGAAGCGCAAGCTGCATTGTATGATCATATATTTGTATAATAAGTCTGGCTCTGTAAAAGATAAAAGTGAATATTGAAACTGTGGTAGTTTATATCTATTTTTGTGTACGTATCACCTAAGGTATTTTTAACAATTTAAAGATTTGTTATATCTGATATAGCCTATTCAGTGCAGGAGATCACCCAAAGGAAATAGCAGTGTTCTGCATTCAGAGCTCCCAAATGTGAGGGTTGAAACCGGTGATGCATCAGTGTTTTTTATTTCAGTGTTGGCTGTCTCCATGATAATTCCCCCCTTAGGTATTTCTTTACTTTTCATGGGAAATCGAAAAAGATAATAGGAATAACTAATCTGTTGTGCTTCTTAACACTACTGATCTCTGAAACACCTAAAAAGGCCTAATTTTTCATCTTTTTGTATTCAAAATTGTTGTTTCACTTAAGTCCTTAAAATAATAACTTAAATGTTGTTATAGAGTATGTGGTAATGTTAGTTTGGAGGAAGAAAGATGCATTTGCCAGTGCTCTGTTTTCCATACTAACTAATTCTAACGATGAAAATGTAGTTAACGTGATAATAGAACAGCTCATTAAATTCACAAAACTGAAGTTTGTCCCACTGTAATCTGCTTCAAAATACCTTGTTAGACATCAAGTTCTTCCTAAACAGTGCAGCATGCTCTGTTGGAGGGGTTTTAGGATGTAAGGGTTCATTTTCAATAAAATGAGATGAAAGGATCAGAAATTCAGATTAATAATAACTCTTGTTGCTTTTATCTGTTATTTTTAACAAAATTAGTGAGCCAAGTATATACTGCAGATTAAACTTCAGTTGCCAAAGCTAAATTTTCTAAATAGGAACTCAATGGTAGTTTTCCGGATCTTGAACTTTTATGATTTGACATCATAGTTACACAGAATGCGCAGATTTTCTTCTACTCTTTTTTCACTTCCCCCAGCACGACACTAAAATAACTCTTGCTACTCCTGCTCTCTTTACAGCAGCCAAAAGTGGCAGCTGAAGCTAACCTGCGTAATTCCCTGCTGATTCACGATGAACTGGGTGAATGCGGTGTCCCCTGAGCTGCTTAACGAACAGTCTGTCATGCAGCCACACCGCATTCATGAGTCACACTCTTGTGAGTTCTTATCTGTTTCTGGCATGGATTGCTGATTCTTCTTGAATCAGCCTGCCCGTCTGAAAACTGAAAATAATGATACATCAGAATACTTAGTTGATCGTTAGGTAATGCCTTTGCAGTGGTTTATAAACTGTGCTATTGCTGTAGTGGAAGTAGGATAAATTGCAAGCAACCTGCAAACATCATTCACAGCATGCCTCATCTACAGTCAGCCCAAAACACAGTTTCTCTGCAAAATTCTTCCGTACTAAAGAAAACATAATGAACAATTTATCGTAATATTCTTCTCTTGCTTTGGCACATGCAACATTTTAATTAGTTCTCTGTGAATCTAATCTGAATTCATCAATATGAATAAGTGGGTATTGGTAAGGCTGACATACTGATTTTTTTTTTTTTTCTGTGTGCGAGAAAACAAAATAAGCCCTCCCACTGGCCTTCTTTGGCGACACTGCCCTTTCACATAGATCTGTGGTTGGCTAGAGGAAATGTCTGAATTGTGAAATATCTGGGCCTGTTACATCTGGAAAGCACACCAGTAACAAAAGGTGATGATCAGGAAAACATGGATGTGTAGTAGCTGTAGGCAAGCTGCTGTGTATCAAAACCTGTAAATATAATATCATGTTCTGTGTGGATCTAAGGAACAGTGACAGCAAGAGACTTGCCTGGGTCACTTAAACTCTCACAGTTGGCATTAAAATTCAGGAACTTTTGGTTCCCCTTGTCTATGTTCAGTTTATTGTCATTGGTATCCTTTAAGCATTATAAAGTCTTTATTTTTGCATCAGTATGCTTTGTTTCAGCAATTAATATTGACTACCCTTATTATGTTTCATATCTGTGTAGGTTAACGTATATTTATTACCAACTATCATGAGAACATGACTTAAGCAGAGATGTCCTTTATGACAAGACAATTTCTCTGCTGTGTTCCTTTTATATTTCTCCTTTGCTTTCCCATTTGCCCTTTCTTGTGTTTCTCGGCAACTTTGATGTCCGTTGGGCTGACAGGTCAAAGTGAGCAACAGCTTTTCCTTTTGTTCAGATGGAAACAAGTTACCTACATAATATTCTTAGATGGTGGTGTGACCTGAGGCAAACCTTAGTTGATTCTCAAATGCACATCTATGAAACTGTATGAATACTTGGCAAAAAGTTTGTCTTGAGATACAGATTATTCTGAAGATAGTTTTTAACTTGAGTGACTTTGTCTCATTGTCTTAATGCTGATTTGGGCATGTGTGTGTCAAACTCCCTTTTGAAGTTCTCTCTGTACTTACCTGTCAGTTCTTGAGTTCTGATAGCTTTCAGATCATTGTTAAAAGACTGTTTTTAGTGCTGTTGTTGTTGAGTGAGGCTTTTTGACTGAACGCTTTGTCCTGAGCGCTGTGCATAAAAAGATACATTTTGCTGCAGCAGTCTGGCCACCCATGTACACTTTTTTAAAGCAAATGACTTATTGTCTGAAACTAGAAGAGAAATGTAATGGAGGAAAAAGAGGAAATGTGCAAACACTGCATAATAGTACTGTTTTGTTTATGAAATTTCAGTGTAAATGTAAAATTACTTTGCATTTTCCAACAGTTCTTGAGATGAAGACCTGCTAGAAGCTACAAATATTTAAATATTCAATTTGAGGTATAGATGTTTGATTTCTATGGGGATATGTTCTTAGCCAGTCAAACGCTGAAAGACTTCTAACAAGGTTTATAAAATTTGAAGTACTGGTTAAAACAGGCTGAAACCTCTTGATTCTTGAAGATGCTGGTGCCTCTTCTGACAGCAATTCCCAGTTAAGTGCCTCCTTCATTGCTTGTTTGAGCTGACTGTGAGGAAGCTCTTCAAGCAAGAGAACTGAGCATATGTACGTTATATAGTAACACAATATGGAGTATTTTAAATAAGCTTAGTGTATTATATGTAACTAATGATTTAAATAATATCTTCACAGTCCAGAAGTGATACCAATTCACTATTAAATGGGCATTCTGTCAGCTTAGCAAAGTTTTTAATCATGATTATTCCATTTCACTTATTTCTTATTGTCAGATTGAGATTTCATGATACTTTGTATTGCTGCTTCAGTTTTCTGCCCATACTTCTTGGCTGAGCAGTTGTCCTGCCTTTGAGCATTGTTGGTTTCATTACCTGGATAAGCCAAGTTTAAATGGCAGTGTATGTATGTGCTGGATGCCTTCAAGTTTTCTTTCTGGGTGCTGTCACCAGACAGCTCTTCTAATAGAAGGAGTAGAAAAAATAAGAAACAGTAGCACAATGCAGGCTTCATGTTTAAATGATGCATTATATCACGTTTAATTTTTTTTTCCCTAAAAAGTTCAGAAAGAGTTTATTGTTGTGCATTTCATCATGCACATTCTCTTTGGAGGATGAACTAAACTCTAGGTTGGCTTAGTTCTCAAAAGACTTCATAGATTTCTTCCATTTGCTGGACAGGAGAGTTTTAAGTTGTTTTCATTCTGCTCATTAGCAGCCTCACAAAACACCTTAACTTCACCCTTAACTAATGGTGTAGGTAGTTCTTGTTTTTAACAATTTCTTTTTGCCAAGAGATGTTTTATCTAGATTCACGTATACTATTCTCTTTTAACTGCCTTTTCCCAAACCAACTCATAGAGCAAATGAAGTTTTTTATTGTAAATATTCCCATGACCTGGTCTAGCCAGAAAGCATTATTGGATTAATGAGGATCATTGCCATGTCCTTCATTTCTGTTTACATCATTAAAAGTATATAAGTATGAGATGATAAAGGGAAAAAAAATTCTGGATTCTGTCTTAAAGTATATAAATTCAATTTAGAAGATTAAGCATACCTGCTTCAACAGCAGGAAGCGTTTTGTAGTACCTGATCATTAGCAGTAGCTAAAGAAAGAGCAAAGGAAATATTTTCACTTGATTCACAATGAATAATTTTGTCTTACTGCTAGTTTCCTTCTTGAAATATAAGCTAGAGATATATTTCATCATTAACCTTTTGAACAAGGCCAAGCATAATTGGCAATTCTCCTGCAAAATCCATTTGTCTGTATTATGCCGTTCCTTTTATAGAAGAAATAATTGTCATTTTTTTCTGTGTACTTTCTTTTTCAGCCAACCTCTGTAAAGGATCAGAAATATTATAAAGCCCCAAGCGATATCCTATTCCATCTAAGTTTGCCAAGCAACAATTTGTGATTGTATTTCAATACGTTCAGTGTGAAAGGGGAGCATAGTTTAGAAATTCTGTAAAAATAGAAGAGTTTCTCTTTGTTTCTCTTTAGTACATTGGATTCTTACCCTTGTGTCTCTTTATGTATGACAGTAAGATTCTAAGGGGTGCTCGAGCTATCTCTTAACATGTCATACCACACAACTGAGACTTGAAAGTTGTGCAGAGGCGTACACCCATCTTGTCTGAAATCACCTACTGTCAGTAATAATGCTCTTTGTTTACTCAAGAGCTGATCAAAAATTTGGCCAGCTGTAACTGGAATTGCCTTTTAATGTCTTAGTTGTCAACCTGCAAGTATGTCTCTTTGACAGTATATTTGCAGGAATATATATGACATAGTAATGCATAACAGAACATCCTTAATGTCTGGAGGAGAGACTAGCTTCAATCAAAATGAAGGATGATATCTTTCAGTACTTTTATGACAAATGGGACAAGATCTCAGAGAAGGGCTGCACTAAGATTTTTAATGGTCTTTACTTACCGGATCAGTATCTTTTGCATCCCTCTGAGCCCACCCTGCCCTCCCAATCATTGCTTGCTGATTGCTGAATATTTGCTCTTTGCCCCTTATCATTATTTAATACATTAAAAAATACACCATCAGGGACATAATTTTTATTTCTCCCATTTGTTATTCTTCTGCTGAGTGCACTGTTCACTAGTGGGTACTAGCATGCTGTTTTACAGAAGATATGACACAAAAGGGGCACATATTTTCATTAGAAATGCAATTATCAGGCTGGTGGTTGATGGTTTACTGCTCCTTTGGCCCCCAAAATAATATATTAGACAGAAGCTGCGGTAATATGTTTTGATACATGCTTTATTCCAGCATACTTTTAAAGTCCATGGGAGTTCTGCCCTTGACCTCCTCCTGAGATGAATATAGAGCACTTAGTTGGTGGAGTCTTGCTAGCATTTTAGATCTACAGATAAAAGCCACAAGAGTAGAATTTGATATTATCACTTTTGGCGTTGCTTTCATTACACTGTGAAGTACTCTTTTAGTATTCTATATGCCCATTTTTGACTTCTCAGATCTCTGGATTAAATCCAGGTTAAATTGTTAGTCATGGAAAGCAGCTGTTATAAGGATGCTGCATCAGTGGCCTCTCTGAAAACCTTGAGGGAAGTGAATTAGTGTCCCATTAGTATATGGCTTCAGGAACCCTGCCTTTTTTTTGAGTGGCATGTGTGTTTGTTTTGAGATTTCAGATTATTTCCCCAAAGAGGGAAATGCTTCAAATGGATCCAAATGATAAAATGGAATCTACTCATAGCTGATTTGGATATCTTCATTGAGGGTATCAGCAGGCAGGCTTCTTATTTTGTGGCTTTGAACCTGGATGATTCAGGCTTTTACTCACTAGAAGCAATGACTCTCCAACAGAAGCAAATCTCTGAAGTTCGTAGTGCCTTGCTGTTTCTTTTCCCTGGAGAATAAGGAAGGTATATAAGATAGGAGACTTTTTTTTCTGTTTCCATCACACGTCCATTGCTGAGTGTGGAAACTATGTGTTCATAGGTTGAATTAGCTCATCAGATATAAGCAATCTGTCTAATCATTAGTATAACTGGATGAGGGTATAATGCTTTATAACTTGAAATAAGTTTGCTGTTCAGTACAGTGTCATACAAAAAAAAAAAAAA
>PPHD01000870.1:22437-51393 GCA_002909625.1 Bambusicola thoracicus
TTTAAACAAAAAAAAAAAAAAGAATTATCCTCAAGATTTTAACTGCATAAGCATATCTAAATTTGATATGTGAATCCATGTTGTTGGCTTTAGTATGCATCTGATTTAAAAGGGATGTAAAAATATTTTTGTATCCATGCAATTATGTCTTTTTTTCTTTAAGGCCGTAAAACGAAGCAGGTAGATATTAATATCTTACACTAATAAAAAAAGTCTTGTAGCATTTTTACTACCCCCTTTATGGAGTATTTTGTGTTTTGTAAATAAAAGTTAGATTACTACTGTCTGGTATTATTAGAGGGAACGTAACATTATTATAATTTTAAAACTGATTAGATTAGGCTTTTTGGATTCTTAACTTTTTATTCAAGAATTGCACGAATCTTTCTGATTGCAAGAAACTTCCATTCTCCTGCCGTGTAGAATTCAATCATTAAGGACCTGAAATTAACCTCTAGACGTTAAAGTGTTAGTGCGGCCAATGCTGCAATAGAAAGACAGTGGCAAAACTGAGAAGAAAAAATTTATCTAACTTGTCTTCTTCAGGCATCTTCATCGTTTGAAAGCATTTAGTGTTTGAAAAACACTGTCGAATTTCTAACACTGAGAAAATGAGAAAACAAGATGTTACCTTTTTTGTTTTTATCTTCAGGTAAGGATAGGGAGACAGTGTATATTTGGCTAAAATATGTCATTTTATCTTATTGTAGAGTTGTATCTGTACAAAATAGGTACAGATACATTAAGAACACTAATCCAATGTAGATCAAGCTGTAGTGTGTCTGCAATCAATTATCATTTTATGTAAATGCAAGCATGCAAGCATGAGTACTGAGCTGTATATACATCTCTCTGCCTCTTAGAAAAACCTTACACTCTTCAGTTGGTAACTACTAGTTAAATGATATGATAATTTGTTTGTATTATTTCACAAAGCCAGAAGAACACTCTTGTAAAGGACATTAGAGAGCCCTTTCCAACATGCTTGGTTCCAAGAGAGGATTAACTCCACTGAACAGTTAGAGATCACTCATCTTGCCTCAAGGCCATGACCAAACTGTTTATTGATAATTCTGCAGCCTTGTGAAGTGTTCTCTTTTGCTTCATAAATTTTACTACAGAATAACCTTCTTTGAATAACAATATGTTAATTTCTCTTTGTTTAAGCAAGGTATAAGCAGTTAAAATATAAAGCCTAAATATAATATGTTGATATGATATTACAAATCCATTAAAGTAAACTGGAACACATCAGATCAATAGTTAAATACCATTAAAAACAGTTCTGAGAAGAAATCATAATTGACTTTACCATATGTTTCATTTTCATATTACACCGTCTTCAGAATGAGACACAATCACTGTTCATAGGGAATCTAATTATCCACTGTCAGTTAAGCCCTCAGTAATTGATCTCTTGACAGCTGGTAATAAGTCCCAAACCCCATTGCAAATTGCATTTAAATACATGTTTCTCCACTGGAGAAACATGGGGAGAAGAGCTCACACGTTCACCAAACGCTACAACTAGTAAAAACTGCCTTCAGGATAACTTTCTTGCACATTTCTCTTCAGTTTTTTGTTTTCCTCTTCTCTGACTACTTGAGGTTTGCATGTTTCAAACACCAAATGGTAAAATCAGATTTTGACTTTAGTATTCTCTTTGCATTTTTCAGCTTTGGCTTTTGAATTTTTTCTTCTATTGACATCTAAAAGGATGTTCAGATAATCTTGTGATTTTTGCCTGCATATTTATTGAAAGCTTTCTTTTTGTATAGTTTTACTGAGAAATAGTGTCTTGAATAAATGTAGAGTTTGTAAAAGAAGAGAACAAGGAATGTGGGAATGAGAGAAGAACTGACTTGAAAGTCCTGTAGTAGAACTCTTCTAGGATATAAAACTGTTCCATCTCTAAGGTTTAGACCGAAAAGAAGTAATCAGTTTCCCAGATGAGCTCTAGTTCACCTCCTCAATTTGTTTTTCTTATGCTTTGATCTGCCCTGAGGGCGAGTATATGCTGTTTTTAAACCTTAAAGACTTTTGCAATATAACTGCTGTAAGAACTGCTTTGAATATGAAGATTAGAAAGTCAAAATTCACTTAGCTAGTCAGTGACAGAGACAAAAAAACAGAAATAAGATGAAAGTCTTTGAGTGCACTTAGATATAAATATACAGAAAGAGTACTCGATTTCAGAGAACATGAAGGACAAAATCATGTTACTTAAATTATATAAAATCTGGTTAAAGTTTAACGAATAGGATAAATTCCATGCTAGGTTTAAATGGTAAGTGAACACAGCAAATCTTAGTCTACCTTCTGGTGACTAGTTGTATTGGTTCCTGCAGGAATGAATTCCCTCAATAAATATACACTGCTGAAAGAGTTCTTTATTGTTACCTTTCCAATCTTGCTTCAGACAGTTCCTCATTGTGTGAGCCAAAGACCAATCAACTGCCCAATTCTGTAAAAGCTCAGTGGAAAATTTACCTTTCAACTTCAAAAGCTGAAGGATCTAAATTTCTTTATGCCCTAATTTGTTCTTTTGTAATATTTGTTCTAATGCTTCACAGAGATAGTATGAATTGAATTAATTAATAGGTACAAGGTATATTTGTGTCCTTGCATTAAAAGACCTGCTCTATATCTGTCTGTCTATCTTGTTCTCTATCACAGAAGTATTTATGGTCTTTGACACTGTTATATACAAAAGAGGAAATTAAAATGTTTCCAGTGATTTTCCTTGTTAGGCAGCTACATCTTTCAATGCTTTTAGGTCAGTGATATAGCTGTTGTACAGCAGTGAATCAATAACTGATTGGCATAGCCTTTTCTTTTAATTGTCTAATTGTCACCATCTTCACTATAAGGAGATCACATTTTTTTTCTTTTTTGTCTCTTAAGAAAGAATTGCCATGATAATAGAACTTTTTTTTTCCTCATCAGGCCAGCGTGCACATCCACCTATCCCTATTGTAATCTGCTTTTGAGGTGTAAAAGGCTATTTAGTATATCTTCTCTGTAACTACTTCTGAATAATAGGAGCACCAGAATTGAGAGTACTTTTCATTCTCTGAAGGACTGGATTACTTCAGAGTAGATGAATAAATGAGCTCTTTAAGCAAGAATATCAGGAGATCTTGATAAGATGTTATTATAGGAATCATAAAAATAATTCTCTAAATACTATTCTCATGCTTTATTATGCTGTATGTTCTGATGACTTTCAATATTGAATGTATTTCTCAATATCTGCTTTCTTTTATTTTTTTGTATATTGAAAACTCAAGTTTTATTTGACTTTGTAATGAGAGCTGTGCTGAATACGGTAGATTACGAAGATAGTACCAATGTAACCTCACCTATCTTAGAAAGTAATAGAAAAATAACTAACAGTTAAGTACTGTCTTAACAATTTCGTCCTTAAGGTCAAGAGAGTTTCTAATTTCTCTGGAGCAGTATATGTTTCTGTGTAAGATCAAGTGAGTTATCTAATCTCCTTGACTTGTCTGATCCGAGAAAAATTTTGCACTCTATCTGGGTATGAAATCAAATGTCTCCAGTAAAGATTTTAATCTTGTACTCTCGGACAGAAGTAACAACTGTCTGTCAGAATAAATGTCTACGTTGCAAAGATCGTGCTGACTCATTGCGCAGGTATATCTGTGCACAGCATGGTAGGCAGCTGTGCTCTTTGAATATAGTACAGAAAGCAAGAGGATAGGGAAAGGGGGCAGAAGACAACCATTCTATCACGGTGTGTATGATACAGGATCTGATTATTCAGTATGTGATCTTTTTGGTAGGTGAGCTCTTCCACTCTCTTCTTTGCTTAGAGGACAGTTAAGTTGAAGACTGTGTCTAGAAGGAAACACCATTCATTCCAGAAAAGCTAAGTGTGGATGTCGAGGAATATGCGCTTCTCATGTTGCAAGTACAGTGCTATTTTTCAGTATTTGGGATACAGCAGAGAAAAGTGCTGGGCAAAGAAAGCCAAAATTCTCTAATGTATATTTTACTGTGATCTCATTCTTCCATGATTGCACATTTTCTCTTTCTAGACAAATTAATGTAATTTAGTAGCTTGTAGAGATCCTATTGTTGTCTTATCAAAGCAGCAATCACTTGCTGAGAGATGAGACTTGCTCAGCTGAGAGGAGTCTGTTCATGTCCTTGCTGTGCCCTACCCACCTGTGTAGCTATGAGCAGCACCCTTCTGTGCTGCAGTTACAGTAAGTGCACTTCAGTAATACTGGAGCTACACAGATATACTCAAGAATTTCATGCAGAATGAAATGACTGCTGCCTCCAAATGTAGTCATCTTGAAATTCATTGAATTTTGCCACTTTACAACCTTCAATCCAGTAATACCACCCAAGTCTGTTTGTCTCGTCACAAAGGAAGATTACTCTTTTTTGTTGCTTTACTGTTGCTTATTCCTATCCATAAGTACGTAGAGCTTGAGCCCATCCCAGTGAAAAACATACTGATTTCAAATTATGCATCTGTGACTAGTGCTTCAGTAGTAATATCTTACGTTTTATAAAAATTTCTTTCATCTGAGAGCCTTTTAAGGGCTTTGAAAGCTCTTACATCACGAAGGCTGCAAATTATTTGTAAACAAGGTCCTACTACTTGCAAACTTAGATGTTATTCTATAGATAGATAGATTGAATTATTAGAACCAAATCTGTAATGTTACTCTTGTTTACAGCACACCTCCCTTAACAATAAATCTCCAAGCCCGTGGGCACTTTCAATTACTGCAACTTCCTTGCTTAGCAAAGGAACTCATAAACATCCTTCTGCCAGATCATTCTGAAAGAAAAGACCTTTCTATGTAATGAAGACTGTTTCTAATGACATATCTATTTAATGTCTAGATACATACGTATATATATATCTCTTCTGTGGTTTCACTTCTCTTTGCCTGTGACAAGAGTAGAGAAGTATTACAGGGTTTACTGCAGAAAACTTGGACCTTTCTTTAAAGACTTAATAGGCACATGAAAATTTATTCCTTTGTATTGTGTAAATAGGTCAGTAATGCAATGGAACTCTTCTAAGTGAATCTTTACAATTTAAGGTGTTTTAATGTATAAAATGGCAATTATTTCCAGTGTAAACTCTTTCAAATGTACAGCACCAGTCTTCTCAGTATTTGATGTTTTATTAATTTTAGAGAAACCCAAAGATGCAGCTCTAAAGGCAGAGATATCTCTCCTGCAGAGGATTTTATGGCGTTACTTGAAGAAGTGTCATGTTTACTTAAATAGTTTCTTGACCTACACAGATAGCAGAGGAAGATTCAGGCTCATTTTACAGATGTAAAAATGAGGTGTGCACTGGAAATGAAGTTCAGATTTCCCAACTGTCCTTTGCTATCACATTTATTAAAAAAAAAAAAAAAATGTGGAAAATGTAGGAATCACAGCTGACAACTCCTAACAATTGGTCCTCTTAAACTGTGCATATGTTCACTATAAGATTTTAAGAGGCATGTTGTGTTTTGAATAGCAGTTATCATTATCTACTCATAGTTAACTGGAAAAAGAAAAAGAAAAACAAAATAAAGTTTAAGTAGAGAGTTATCATGGCCAAAGGTTTCTGAATGCACAGCTAACAGTGACTGCGGCAATCTGTGCTTAGAAGTACCTATTGATACAGTAAGTAGACTGAGTTGCTAGTGGAAACTGGAGATGTTCATCTTTGAAAAATCAGTCCAACTTTAGATACTTAAGTCTGTTAGAAAACTATCTGTAGGTATATTGGTTGGAAAACATTAATGAATATTGCCAGTGTCATGCTTAGTTATAAAAGTAATAGCGTATAATCTTTTATGCCTCTGTTTAAAAATATTCCCTAAAATAAATAACAATTAAAATATATGAAGCGTACAGTTGTATCACAAAGTAGCTCTAATCACATTTTGTAATAGTAATGGACAGATCGCTGCAAGCTTCGCAGATGAAAAAGTTTTTTTTTTCTTTGCCAGATTTGTTTCCTTTTTATCGAACGGGATGTAAAATGCAGACTACCCTCCTATATAGTATATCAGAGTATAAACTCTACTGCTGGTAGACAGTGTACAGTTCATCGTTTTGAGTTTCAAGTCTAAATGCTGCCTGTTATGGCTGACATCTGACTTTGTGAAGATTAAAAAAAAATAGCACAGATAAAAAGGCAGAAGATCTGCTCTCACTCGTGATGCACCCACTCTAAGAGTGAGCAAACTGGCACGGTATATTGATCACAGAAACTAGTGCTCAGGAGTGCATAAAGTCCATTTCTCTGATTTATGTTACTGGCATATTGTTACTCTCTTCTATCTGTTGTCTTCTTTACCCTTCCAATGTCAGTGTTACTGGATAAAATCTCTTTCACCTACAATGAAATACAGTACTATATTGTTGTATTTTCCAAGTCGGAAAAATACAACAGAGTGAAATTTACCATTGTGCATTTCTTGTGTTTGTCCCTGTAACACTTTAGGTAATTAGTGTCACAATGTGATACTTGGACACCTAAATTTTGAATGTGGAAAGAAATCATGTGCTGGAATAAAGAATTCTAGCACTGTGCCACCTCTGAGAAAGGAATGTTGCCATTCCTGAAAAAAGAATATTCTTTAATTTGATAAAGGTGAAAAGTAGAGAATTTGATAGAAAATAACCCTGGGATCTATGGAAATAGAAACTTTAACAGTTATGCCTGCAGTAACACATACATGTATGTATAGGACCTCTTGGTACACAAGTAACATCTTTAGCTTGCTTTCAAAGATTGGATTTAATAAGCTCACTCCTTTTCCAGATCTTCCTTACATTCTTAGCAAGTGAATTACATGGGCGAACAAATCTGTCCTAGGGTATAGTGATTTTCTATCTCAGACCTGGCAATCTGAGTCAGAAACTGCAAAGAAACTGTTGGAATTGAAAAACAGTCGCTGGTTTCCATCTCAGGCCTATTTATGAGGTTCACTGAGGATGTGGAGGAGACAATTTGAAAATAACTTTGGATCCACAGAAAGAGAATTTGAAGAAGTCAGATCCTGCAATTAACTATGTTTTAAAATGTCGATGCTATAAACAGAAGTTTTTATAATATAAGAAATACGGGACGATGAAGGCCTGAAAAGAGATTAGCTCTGTTCATTTTAAAATTAAGTTGACTTCTGTTAGTTCATCACTGGTGCTGCCGTGTGTGTAGCATACATATACACACATATCTATATATCTATATATACTTTTCCTACTTTGTTCTGCTCTTCCACTGCACTCTTCAGGCTTCCTGATAGTGCTAACATTACACCATGATGACCTCTGGAAGTATTAATCCCCATTGTTCTCCTTATTTTGTGTGAAAAGTTCTGATGAAGGGAAGAAAACATACATTCTCAGCCTGAATGAACGAAATGTATGAGCCATTTGCTGAGCTCCTAGTTTTGAATGCAAGAGCTCCTTTCTTCTGCTTGAAGGTCCTTTATCTCAAATCACTGAATCAGTAACACACATATGCACACTGAAAAAGAAAGAAAAAGAAAAACCAAAACAAGCAAAACCCAACAAAACAGCCACAGCCATCAACATAATTTATCCTGTGCTTTGAATCAGCGCCTTGTCTGTAGGCAAAGGTAACTTTAGCACTCTTCCCTGTTCCTTCCCTTTCCTATCATAAAACTCTTAAAGCCAATGTATTTCTACGAAATGCTGCTTTGAATGAAGTGGCATATGTTGGCAAAAGTTAATGTTGCTGAAATTTGTAACCAACTTATGCAGATGGATATTCTCAGTTACTAAAAGGGGAGCACATGTGAGAGTGAGGAGGTACAGGATTTGAATACTGAGTCCTTACAGTGAATGTTTCTTCTCTACAAACATGTTGCTTGGAAGGTTGTCTGACCTCTGAATGCATTAATCATCCACCTCTGATATAAATCCATTTCAGAGGCAAAACATTCACTGCTGCCTTTCATGTTATACACAGAGTAGGGAAATGATAACTCTTAATTTTGTTCTTAAATAAATAGGAAAGATTAACTTTGTATAGAACTAAAGGTATTTTATAGAATTATTTTTTTGTTAACAGCATGTACAGTATACTGTCTGAAGTATATAAACTAGTTATTTTGAGGGCGACACCTGCTAAAAATGACCCCCTTATCTCAAACATTAGGTTTTGGATGCAAAACTAGTATTTTTCTAAAGCCAGCTCTTTGAGTGACAATGTAACATTCACCTTAATAAGCAGATCACTTTATAACTGTTGATAGCGTTTGGCAACATTTTAAATTGAATGTTAGATCAATTAAAATTCTTTTGGCATTAACTTTGATAACACAGATTAGTAGCCAGAGATATCACTCATTCTAGAAAAACTACAGCACATTCCAAATTAATTTAAAACAGGAAGGGTGACATTCAGCGCTACAAAAAATAACATTGCGTTGCAATAGATGCAATAGAAATGTTAAACAGGGTAGGAAACTACACAATAGCAAGGAAAAAATATAAACGTGTTTTTATTTGATAAATTAAAATGCTAATACTTTTGACAAAGTAACATGAAACCTGAAGGATACATGAATTAATATTTACCCACAGCTGGTGGTGAAAACAACTGAGTGACATGGGACAAGAGTTCCAACTGTAGAAAGTCAAAGTTAGCCCTTCATGAAATCAAATCTTAGCTATTTCTTTTTCTTAAATATCTTTTGTAACGAACAGCAAGATATTTGCCTTTTTAAATAACATTCACATCCAATTATTTAATACAAAGAGATGAAAGAAGCCATTGAAAAAATCTAATAACTGCTAAATAATGCAATTTACTGGGCTTATTTTTGGTAACTGAAGATCAGCTGAACAGCTAAATACCTATCCAACCCAAGGAGAATGAAAAATAGTGTGTAAAAACACCCCGCAGAGAAAATGTCTCCAACCAATATCAGATGTAGAATTAAGAATCAAAATGGAAGTAACAAATTAAATATACACTCCAATATATTTGTATTAGGAAGTTAAATGTTCTTGGATTTCAGAGCTTAGAAGTACCTGAGAGTATGAGTGATCAAAAGCAATTTAGTGTTGATGTTACAGGATCAAGGCAGTTCTGAAGTCACATTGCACCTTTTACTTCCTGTTTCAGAAATCCCTCTAATGATCAACTATAAAGAGCATTGTAGAATTAGTTCAATTTTTGATTATGCAGAAAGAAGTCAACTTGACTCTGATATGCTACATTGCACATGGAAGGCTTAAATAGCCATAATTTGATTTAACTAGTGAAATGAGAAAGCCTGTCATGGTAAAGGAAAAAGACTGTACGCTAATTTGACAGCATCCTTTTCTTTGCTAGAGGAACTTTGCAAAGTAATGTCATAGTTCTGGTCACTTACATTCGTATTGACTAACTTCCTCAATCTTTGTAGCTGTAGGTAGCAAATTATTATTATTTTTTCTGCATATGTTTTTGGTCCCTGAAAATACAAGGCCTTATTTGATATCATTTCTAAAATGAAAGCAGTCTTCCCAATTTCTTAAAGTCAGTATCTAATTTGTCATGACTCATCAGCAATTGCTGAATTGAAGAGTAACAACACAGATCTTACTTGCAGTGTTCTGAATAATACCTGCTGTGATTCTCTGAATTGTACTGATATTTTAAAAATATTATAAAATGTAGGACATTTATTTTCCATTCTAAATTTCTAATAAGCTATAAAAACAGTGGAAACCATATAGTGGGCAAGAAGTGTTTTGAAAAATAATGACATTGAATACCTGACTCCATTTCCAAAGAATGAATGCAGTGTGGATAAATTGTCAAAATCTGAAATAGAGCTTCTTTTTCTGTAGATCATTAACGTAATGTTATGAGCAATAGCGCACAAAAACACTGTTTACAACAGGACCAACAAGTAGAGTACAATCAGATTTTCTTTTCTGGATTGAAATTCCGCTAGCCATTTGGGCATTAATGGTATAATACCTGGTAGAAATTTCATTGCATTAACTGTATTTTGAGATTTACCAGTAAACAATGCTGTAAATGTAATAATAATCATAAAGCATTCCACAGATTTACAAGCATATAATGAACTTAATTAATATAAAATCAAAGCTAAGCTCACCAAACTACTCATCCAGCAACAAAACCGTTTCCGTGGGCGGTAAGATACAGACGGTTAGCTTCTTGATATTTATTAGATAAAGGATCTGTTTTCATTCTCGACCTTAAGCATCTAATTAGCCCTTTCACAAAGACAATACCTGAGGAAGAATGTTTCCTGGGGCTAACACAGATGTGTCTCACCTGATCCCCATGGCAGAATGCTACTTAAAGTAGTCCTTTGTAATGTAGAATCAGCATGCTGTGTGTGTTTTGATGCTCTGGGTGTCATCTTCAATGCCAACAAATAGCAGCATTTCCCAGAACCAGCAGCGTGGTAGGATGCCTTGTTGGAGTCTCAAGTACTAGAGCAAATTGTAAGCACAAAAACTTTTTGAATGTGTAGATCTAGCTGGCAACATGTTCTCTTCGTATACTCGTTAATCTCTTCCAATAATGAGCGCTGTGCTGAACAGGTGAAGGAATGTTTATGGAAAAATGTCTATGTATTCAAATGGTAGAAAGATTTCTGAGTAGTTTGACCTTAGAATTTACTTTACAAGATGTTCAGGTTTCGGGCATGTGGTGAACTGTGTCCCCAGTCACTTTGTAGCTCTCTGCTCTCTTCTTCCTCATGCTTTTCCCTGCTCCAGCATGGGTTCTCTCCACACCTGGAGCACCATCCTCCTCCATGTGTGTTCACAGGGTTGCTGCTCACACCTCTTTCCTCACTGCAGCTCTTTCTGATATCAGCTTCTCTGCAGCACTGAAAGGCTGAGCTGTGCCCTGGTGGTTCCTGGAGTCAGGAGAGCCCCCACCTGTTCTCTCAGAGGCCCCAAGGCCCCTCTGCAGCCAAAGCTTTGACATCTACACCTGATCCAGGAGAAAACCTTCTTATGTGGAATGAAAGCAAGAAACCAAACTAGGTACCTATCCCATTCTCTTTGGCTCTGAAAAGCGAGTCTAGGGAAAACTGGCAGCAGAACTGGGTGCAGAGTCTGTCTGATTTACAAATTCATGCTGAGCTTCGGCACTGCTAATAACCAATGGATTCTTTTCCTCTCTTGGTTGTTAATTTGCATATTTAAATTAAAAAAAATGAGGCAGTTTATGGAAAGGAAACAGAAAATCAAATAATTTATAAACTGACTTAGTGCATTGCAGAGAAACCTATCAGGTGTTTCTAACCAAGTAATAAAAGCTGCAAGACCATTTGACTCCTGGGTGTGTTGTCCCTAGGCAAAGTATCGCGCATACATTCAATTAGCTTTTGCAGCACACTAATTTGAGTTTATGAGGCATATTGTCCCCACAGCAAGAAAATGCTACAGGGCTATTGCAGTGTAGCATGCAACTCAGCCTTACATGATTAATGAGGTTTTAGAATTACTGCTAGCTCATATACAAGTAGATATACAAGTTACACAAATTCACGTTCTGAGTGGCTGATTCTTCCTGTGCTTTGTTTCATTGCTTGAACTTTTCTTTATCTGAAATGTGAAGTTTATTTGAATGGGACCAAACTTTAATATTCTGGGACAAAGAAACATGTAGAAGATCTTGGTGTAAGTCTTGGGAGAGGATGATATGTTGCGTGGGAAGAAGTCTGCAAGAGGTTACTTTTGAATAAGGAGGGAAGGTGTGATATTCATTAATAAATTCAGTATGATCACGTTCATTGTGAGGAAGAAAACATTTACCTTATTTGCTTTGAAGTTAAGAACTTTACTGTTGGTATTTTTTGTTGTTGTTGTTGTTTTTTAAGCATTTAATACTCACTAGGGCTTTATTAACAAACTTTTTCTTTTGTTTTACATTTAAAATGAAAATTCAAAATGCGTTTTGTTTGCATTTTTATAGTAACTGTAGCTAATTTCTGATTATTATCTGCTGTTCCTGGGATCCTTCTTGATTTCCAGAAATGTAAATTGTCTATAGGTCTACCTGAAGGAAAAACCATATCCTAGACAAGAGTCGTTACTTGACTCAAGCATGGAATTTGGGCTATACTCATTAGAAGGGTGTTCCTCTGCCTGTTGTGTATGTGTGTATGTATGGGACTTTGATAGTCTTCATACATGGTTGAGTATCTTGAATTCGATTTGTAATAGAATTGGAGCTTGGTTTTGTAATAGAAGACAAGCATTTCATATGCTGTCGTATACAATGTTTAATTATTGGTACTAATGTGTACCGAGTCTATACTCTTTAGAAATCTACAATACCATGAATCTGTTCATGCATCAAAAACTACAAAGATCTTTTCTTTCTTTTTTTTTTTTTTTGCTCCTCACTTATGCACCTAAGCAACACAAGGAGTAGGTATTTCTCCAGGCAGAGTTATGTAACCTTAAGTAAAAGAAAATATTACTGTATAGTTAAAATGAAAACGACAGTTAACTTTGATGATTAAAGAAATATGCAAAATATTTCAAGAAATTGTATTTTATCACAGCTATATCAAGTATGACAGAAACTAAAAAATTAACTCTAGAAGGAAGCTACCACGGGAAGCAGCATTGCCAGTTCCAATATACTCAAATCTAGCCTTTTTCTCAGTTTTCCCATCACCTTATTTTATATGTTATTTCTGAATTGAAGCAAGATGAGGAGCCTAATATACTTTTTCTTCAATATTTTTCTCTTCAGCTAATGTGAAGAACGTAAAGTGGAGTCAAAATGTTGTTAATATATAAATATAACTCACAAGTAACATAAGCTTAATAAATAGATATGTTATGATAAATATAGCTAAAAGATGTGTAAAGTTGAGATGCAATAGGGGATAGAGCATTATATTCCTCCACACAAATCAGTAATTAAATGTTTTCGGTGTCCACCCAGGCTGGACCAACAGGAGGCATATGCCTGAGATCGTAACACCAGCAGAGGTGTTAGTAACTCATTTGTAAGTAATTTAGTCTTTCACAAATTCATTTCCATCAACAAATCTTCTAAATTATCTGCAAGTCTGATTCTGTGTCTTTTGAAATTTTGTCATTGATTTCAGACACAGCTGTATCAGGTCTTCAGTAGACCTTTAAGTGACATAGCTTCTCACTCATTTATTTCTTCTGGCTACACTTTAGAGCTAAATAAAAGCTATATTTGAGCACAAAAGGAAAAGTGGGAAGGGGATGATAAAGTCTCCGTGATCCAGAAAAGATGTGCTTCTGCCTTTGAGGCTGAGCTACTTTGACGGGAGAATAAAAGCAAAGGACTTGCTCGTGTTTATAGGATGCCTATCCCAGAGTGCACTTTGCATCCTGGCTACACAAAGAAAACAGCTCATCAACAAAAAGCCTTCTAATAAATCTATAAAGACCTCTCAGCCTTTTCCATTTTGTTTCAGTGATTTTTCAAGCAGCTGTGTAAAACCTTTCCCCCTGCTCCCCATTTTGTAAAGTAATGGTCAATGCAGAGCATGGAGGAATGCAGTTTGTTTTGCAGCGTTTTCAGTGATTTATAATTTAGCCAATACTGAACCCCTTCTTTATTTGTTCCGAACAAACATTGGTTGCTAGTAGAGCCTGGCTTTTTCATACCTTGAATTAGGTAATTTAGTTTCAGAACATTTTGTCCTCTACTATGGTCTTATTCTTCCTCAGTGGTAGACTACTGTCCCCTCCTCCTCTTTCTCCCTCAAATCTTTCACATTTAACTGGTTACATAGCTAGGAATATAACACTTCAAAGGTATAAATAATAATGAGCTCCTTTAATAAAATCAGACATAAGTTATGCAGCAGATGTCAATTATAATGGATTTTAAAGGTTTTGATCTAGAACCTGGGTGGCATTACATTTAGACTAATAACTGTAACTATGATTTATGTGTTTGCAACTGAAATGGTTTCAGTGCTTCGATATACGTCCAAAGTAAAATTTATAGTCTGCTACAGAATGTATAAATAATGAACAGCCATATGTCATATTGCATTTAAAAATTTGACTTCTTCCACAGCCAGCATAAGGTAAAATGAATTAAAATTTTAAGTTCATTGGGGATCGAGTTACTCTTTAATACTTTAAAGGAGCTCCGCAAATACAAACCTGATTGAATTACTTCTTTTCCCCAGTAAAATATAAGATGTTTTTAACTTTGCAGATGTATTCAAATTAATCCAAAGCAAAGAGTAAAACATACGCTGATAAGAAATGATTTTGTTCCTTTTAAAAATAATTGTCAAGTTTTTCCTTAGCAAAACTATGAAAACGACTGTTGACACAGAAGGGCCTTAGAAGGGATTTAAGTGGAAAGAGGAAATACTGTAGTTTTCAAATGACCCCTCAAGGCCCAAGTGACAATTTAATGCTGGAAAAAAAATCTGTAATCTCTTCTGATAAGGTGACCTGCATTTGACTGCATGGATACATTTGACTGTGTGAGATATTCTCGTTAGTCATTTGAAAATAAAAAAGTGCACCTGACTAATGTTTTTGGTCCACTTGCAGCAGAAACACCACCTAACCCTCCATTACATCAGAGACTGTTTTTTGAAATCCTTTTCCTTTTTTTTTTTTTTTCTTCTATAAGTTATTCTCAAGTTTTATTGCAATTCTGTTCAGGAATGTGGATGCTTTACTAGAGATTGATGCATTTCGTACAAACAAAATGGTGAAGTTGGAATGCTATAAACTAACATTAGCGTAAGCTGCAGTTAAAATGTGTGTATAAGACTCATAAGGGTGTTATCGCTCCAGTAGTTCTGAGCAGCAGTGGCAAAGGGCTTGGCCTGGCTCAGTTTTGATGCTGGCAAACCTGGATGCCCAAACATATGAAAGTTGTACTTTATCACTGATGTAGAAAGA
Organism: Bambusicola thoracicus; assembly: GCA_002909625.1. NCBI lineage: Eukaryota > Metazoa > Chordata > Aves > Galliformes > Phasianidae > Bambusicola > Bambusicola thoracicus. The sequence continues at coordinate 37,360 of PPHD01000870.1, forward strand.
GCTGCTCTCATCAGGCCAGTTAAGAAGCAAATGGCTGCATATTTAAAATACACGTGGCACCCATCCACCTTTGTACATGAAGACCCACTATTTTGCTAAGGACTCTGTAGCTGAGAGCAGTGACAGCAAGACTGGTGAAGGATTTAGAAATTTTCAGGTCATGCAGAACTGGAGCAGCTCCAGAACAGTGTATTGCTAAGAAAGCAGCACCAGTGCTCTTTCTCTCTTCTCAGAAAGATTTGGACACCCAGAAATGCTTATTTCCTTGTAGGAGAAACAAAGCGAGTAAGTGACAACAGTTCTGTGGACTTTTACATGATTTATACTTGTACACCCACAAATTAGAGCAAAAAACACTGTGAAATTTACAGAATTGAAAGCTTGGCAAAGAGGTGTATCAAACTCTAGTTCAGCTTTTTCCGTGAGGATGTGCCCTAGGAATCTGGTCCAGAGTTAAGGTACAGTGAGTACATTCTGTGGTCTGTGAGACTTATTCCTTCTGCTTCAAGATCAATTCCTTTGCATCTTCATGCCTAGTGTAAAGTTATCTCGTCATCTTCTGTTAGCATGAAGGGACTAAGTGCAAAAATCACATCTTGAGGGAGCTCTGTCTTAATGCCTTTATCTTACAAAATATTTACAGCCACTTAAGACAAGTGGGAGCTTGTGAACCTCCAGGCGTGCCTTGCTGTGCAGGGTCTGTGGCGGCTGGGAAGCTAGGTCTGTGGTGTGGACAGTGCTGGGGTCTGATGGTGGGGTTTATTCCGCAAGAAGTGGGGCTTGCAGGGCCAACAGAAGGGCAGGTCTCTGTTTGGCTGATAGAGATTAAGCTTGCTGGCTTGCATTAGATTGTTTAGTGTTGTGTTTTTTATGTTAAAAAGAGCTTATCAGAAAGTATTGTTCAGCAAAGGGCAGCCAGTGAATTCGGAGCTGGTGTCGTTGCAAATGATAATTCATACAATATGGAGTTGGACTCGAGCTCATCTGAAGCTCTGAAAGCTGTTTTTTAGTGGATTAGTAAGAGTCTGTGGGTGTTCCTAAAAGTTTTGATTCATTGTTTTTAGTGTGATTGCCTGGTAAACAAGATTTATGCCACAGCAGAACAGACCAGGGGAAGAGCCACAGTGAGCACCTGGCTCCTTCTGGTGAGGGGCTGGAGCTGCTGCCAGCCATCCCAACCCCCTGTCTGTACTGTCCCACTGGTGGCTGGGGAGCCAGAAGGGCAGAGAGGTGAGCGGCACAGGAGAGAGCACAAGCGAAGGTTAGTGATGCTAGTTTGTAATGATCTGAAGTGTGTTACCATTGGCAATTCTCCTCTGTAGAAATTTGGACAATAAGTGTTGAGATAATTGTATTTCAATTAATGATAATTGCCATATTTTTATCAGTAGTTTATAAGGTGCTTTCCATTTTACCGATGACAAGAGGTGAAGCATAATGGATTTACATCCTATGGGAAACAGGTTGTGCTAATGTTGGACTCTGTGAGCCTGCTCTCCTTACTTCTTCAGATCAATTTTTCAACAGTAAATGTTTCCTCAGTAAGTTTAGGAAATACTTCTGGTATTTACAGGAAGCAGAGCAAAGCAGTTCAGCACTGCTCGTGACCTGAAACCTCCCTTTTCCTTTTGTACTTGAGCGCTGTTTTTTTTTGTTGTTGTTGTTGTTCCCTTGAGCATAGTATCAGTTCTCTTCAAGAACCAAAAAAGTATGAATGAATTATTTGCAGTGAAGCCATCAGCGGAAGTGACACCTGTTCCTCAGCAGACCCTTTTGTGTTATTGGGAAGTTATCTAACTTCTCGTAGAAAATGCTATTGATTTTTAGCCTCTTTTGTCAACTAGTCAATAGCCGCACACATTCTGGTGATCTGTTACTCTTTCTTTCCTGTTACAATAAGTACAACTGTATGTTGTCCTTCCAATGTGACAAGCTTGCTGTTTTTTTCTCTTGAACTTTAGGTATTAATACATATGCTAGGTATATAAGTGTCGATTTTATCATCCCTTTAAAAAGGTGTCTTAGCTGAGACAGATGCTTTTGCTAAGAAACGGTACTGGTATCTTGGAGGTAACATGCCTTTGGGCTCTGACAGACATTTGGCAGCAGATTACAACTGGTGCCTGAAATGGTTACTGCTCTCACCTTGTCTGTCACAGATTTAGTTTGTCTTCCTACAGTTGGCTGAAAAGTGCAGCAGTCACAGAGCTGGTTTATGTTGTACCTCAGATGCACTTCTTTTCTCAGAAATGGCAACAAGAAGAGCAGGACAGGAAATGAGGAATGAAAGTGGTGTGAAAATTCCAGATGAATATATTTTTAAATAATGTAACTGAGCAAGCTAAGACATTAACAGAAAGATAAGAGGTTCAAATTAGATTCAAATGTGGTTTTTTGATTGGCTGTAAACATTGTTTTGCTTTGTTTTTAATTTGCAAAAAGGGGAGAAGAGAAAGGAAGAGAATCATGTTAAGCTCATTAAAAAAGTTTTACCTGAGATGGTGCATTTTAGAGATCAAGGTGCTTTGACATGGAACAAAATGTGGGTTTTCCTTGACAGCGTATGTCCCTTTTTATTTATGTATTTTTCAAGCTTAATATCTACACAAAACCGTATTCCAAAAAAATGGAGTATAACAGAATTTGTTCATGATATTTTTTTCAATCATTTTCATCTTTTTACGGCCAAATTATTTGTTGTATTTACAACTTGATATTTTATTCCTTAAACTTCATTTGATGCACATTGTAGTTGTAATAAATATTTCCTCCAGATCTGATTTTAATTCCTGTCCAGACTTGGACAATTTCCATTTGTTGGATGATTTCACAATGTAAAGGTACAGATGCTGCTGGTGCTAGCAAGAGAAGCCAGTCTAAATGACTTCGGGCACAGTACCGCCTGTTGGTGGTGTGGGTTCAGGATGTTGTGGAGAGACTGTTAAAGCTTTTGTGGTCCTCTATTAGTCCCTGGCTGTTCTTCATGTGTGCACCAATGACACTGCCAGGGTAACATGGAGAGTATGGAAAGTAGCTGCAGAGCTCTGGAGAGTCAGGGTGTGGGGACTCAGGTGGCGGCTGTGATCCTGCCAGCCAGGGGAAGGTGCGTAAGGTGAAGGGCTCTGAGACTGTGTGTCAACAGTTGTTGCAGGGGTAGTGCTGGCAACAGGATTCTGGTTTCTATAACCAGGAAGATCCCCGCTGAGGATCAACAGACTGCTTGGAAGAGATAGGATGCAAATCTCTAGGCTGAGTAAGGGTATTTTTGGTAATGGAATGTGTGATTGGGTAAGGAGGGCTTCAAACCAGGGGTGACTGGGGGCTGGAGAGAGTTAGCAGCAGCCTTGTGAGGGACAGAGACCGAAATTTTTGAATAGATCATTTAGGCTCATATTTTAAAAAGAATCTTTCTGCGTTATCAGATACTCGAAATTGAGAAAGTAATTCTTCATAGAGGATGGATTTTAAAATCACCACACTACTTTGGCTATATTGTCATTGATTATTATTATTATTGTTTTATCTAAGATGTTTCAAAAGTAATGAAAGAATTAGTTTTCATGTCAACATATTTCTAAGTAAAAGAGAATAAAGAAGGAAAGTAAGCCTTCAAGAGCCTTACTGTTGTATATTAGGGGGAGAAAGTGAGCCTGATGAGGAAGCAATGAAGAAAGGACCATGTTTTTGCTAAAGTTCAGGTTCTCAGTTAAAATTGCTTATGAGAATATTATTTACATAAAAAAAAATTAAATGTAATTTAAATGACAAAATCAGGAAAACAAGTTATCGCAACCACTGAGTAGTTACGTTTTGTTTTCATAACTTCCCCCCTTGATCAGTGTTCCTTACAGATATTTTCTTCTGGGCAATTATCCTCAATCTTTTCTTAAAACTTTTTTTTTTTCCTATCCATGGTCCTTTAGGTAACCAAACAAATGGTATCTTCCTTTTATTCTTATGTTTCGGTAAGATCTCCTTTTGTAAGATAGTCTAGCTACTTCCAAAGAGTGTGTGATCTCCTGTGATTTGATACTTGTATTATTTGGTACATGTGAAGACTGGGAAGGATTCCGTGGGTGTGGAGTTTAAGCCGCTTAAAATTCAGCTAATTATATGCAGTGTTTTCAAGAGCCTGATGACTTCACAGATGTGTGAATCCAAATCAAATCTCCAACCAAGTTGCAGGGTTTTTCAGAAGAGTAATTTTTATTCAGGCTTATCGCTGTTCTTGAGATCTGTATTTGCAAGAAGGAGGGGGGAGGCATTGATTTCTTTTGTTCTCTCATAATATTGTAGATCCAAGGAGTATTTGGAAATTTTCTCTTTTTAATTTGCTTTGTTTATGAATCACAATGTCTCATTGCGTTAATCACTGAAAATAGCTATATTTAAAGATATGTGGAAATGAGAGATTTCAGTGACTGAAAACTGAGTCTGGTTTAAGTGAAGATAATTTCTGTTAAGATTAAAATATCTGAAACTTTCTTGATTTCTGTTATTGAGCTTTTTAAAACAAGATGGTATAGAGTCACTTTAGAGGAAGTAGGCTATTTTATGCTATTTTCAAATCGGATAAAGCTGCCTTTCACTTAAACCTAGAGAAAGTTCTTGTTAACTAGATCTGAGATCTTCAAAATGTCCTCTGCAAAACCACAAAAAACTTCATAATGCACTTGACATTTTTGAAGGTTGGATGTGTGCCTACATGCTATGCTAAAAAGTTTTTACAGCCTTCTTTGACCTCCGGAGATGTCTGAAAATTTCAACCATCTTCTCAGGTCACCTTAAATGAACATTTTGATTAAGGCTGAATAAGAGAATAAAAACAAAGTATATGTAGAGCCCCAGCTTCCTGCCCTAGGCCCCTCAAAGAGGAAAAGCAAAAAAATTCACCCATGCAGACCATTTTTCAAAGTAGAAGTAATTTAGATCAATTTCAGTTAAAATATGATCGTTCTGGCTGTGTCAGCCTTGCTTCTCTAGGAGCCAACTTGGCATTAGACATAGAGCAAAAAAATAGTTTAATCAGCATTTCAACTCCTATGCTGAGGAGCTAAAGTCATTCTGGTGGTATGACTGCCTTGGAAAAGCCTGAAATGCGACGTGGGAGGCCTCACCAATATATCAAGGCCTCTGTGCCACAAATTTTTATGTGTCTGTTTTACAGTCTGTAATATTGTATTTCATACTTGGGCCCTATAGAGTAACTCACAGATCTTGTTAGGTTGAACCATTGGCTTCAGTGTGATTAGCAGCAGTAGTGAAAACATGCCAGACAATACAACATCTTTGCTAATAGATTTTTTTGTAGAGTTATTATGGATCTGTTTTAGTAAATTGGAATATCTTAATGAAATTGTGAGTAGTTTTGGAGTGTAGTTCATTATGTAAAATTGCTCAAAAATTAAATGGTAATAAAACATTATTAATGCAATACTAGTGGAATATATGAAACCAGACTTTGCCAAAAGGAGTATAAAAAGATAAATGATTTTGAAAGGATTCATGTTTATAAAACATAGGATAGTATATAGTATATTGTATTTACTGATGATTTTTCTGGATTGAGTAATGAATTCATCTATAAAGTAAACATGACATGTTTAACTTCATACAGCTCTAAAAGACTATATATTGATTTAATAAACAAGACTCTATGTGGCATGGATTAATTTTTCCAGTAGTTACATTACCATTTGAGGAAGGTAGATTTTTCCAGAATTTCCTAAAAGGTTGCCAAATCTTTGTGATGGCAGTAACAGTGCTACTATAGTCTATGGTGTCTTCTGAAGTGAGGACTGGATGGACAATGACAACTCTACCAGTCAGGATTTTTACCTTAGTACCCTTCTTAAAGCTTGGAAGTTATTCTTATTTTGATATGAACCATGGAACACATCGAATGATATGCTACAATTATTTCATTTTTTGGCAGTGACTTGAACACACAGCTAGTATACATAATCCGTATTATAAAATCTTCCCATGCTACGTCTGTCTGGAGGACAGAGACAGGCAATAATACTTGTTGCAAATGAAAACTACTTCAAACTTAACTGCAGGTTATTGTTTTCTCTCTTTAAAAGTTGTTCTTAAAAACATCAGAGTTGTGTGTTGATGGCAGATAATCAAGAAAATCCACAGTTTAGGGAAAACATGCCATATGTCTTGTAATTCCAGGACACGATGGGGTATCTCCTTAATGACTTCCTCAGTGCCCCCAATTGTATCTTGGTGCTAGAAGACATATGGAGCTTCGTCCCCTTAACTGTGAATTTCCTTCCTGCTACTGGTTTTTCTTACAACCTTAATCTGCTTTTAATGTACTACAGTTGTCTTTTCCTGTCAATAATCTTTTATCCCTTGTTAGGCAACCTAATTACAAATGGCAGAACAAGAACTTCTACTTTTGGCATGAGATGGATGCTTAAATTCTATTATATTTTTCAGAAATTGAATTAAACTTGGTCTTTTGTGCTAAACTTTGTTATATATATATATATCTTTATCATTTTCCTTGCTGATAGCATAAATGTTTGGTGATATTCGGCATTCTGTAGTCTTTGTGGGCACGTGTATAAAATTTGATTGTGATGGCAGTTTTTGTTTCTGAACACTTTATGAGACCGTGCGTTTAGAAAAACTCTTTTAAATCTGGTAAATTCTAATATTTGTGCCACAGGGTGCAGTTTGGGTCTGGTTATATAGAAATGACATGAGAAATGCAGTCTCAGCTTACAGACTATCTGTGTCTTTCATTTAAATCCCTTATATTTTAAAGTAGCGAAACAAACATTTCTTTCTCAATGCAACTACAAATACTGGAGGATCAGAAAAGAATTTGCACACTTTTTTTTTTTCTTTTTTTTTCAAATCAAGATCCAAAGCCTGAAGAGATCAACAAAGCTTTTTATTATGCTTTGAGCCTAGATTTAAAATGTCATGCATGGAAAAAAAAATCATAAAGATGATTTACATTGTGATACTGAGAAACTTTGTGATACATCCGGGCACTAAAGCCATTTGCTATCCAGGACTCAGGAGTTGAGAAGAAATCAGTGTCCTTCATGTCTACACAGAGGCGATCTGACCCAGAATTTCACTTCAGATCAGGTGCTTTATTAAATGCGGGTGATCTGAGAAGCAGCATGTGTCAAAAGCAGAGCTGACCAGTTTGCTTTCCTCCAGCATAGAAGGAAGTTGGAGATAAACTAGGTCACTGATTGCCCAGTTGACAGTCTGCTCTTGGGACAAGGCGAGCTTTGATGTTGCTCAATGATGATGCCAGTCCGGCACTTTAACTCTTAAAATTCACAGAAATATTATTGATTAAACATGAGAATATAGTATTTAATCGTTCGGGCATTTTACTGCTAAGAAGGGATGTATTCTAACACAGCTAGTAGAAAAAAATTTTGATCACCTAATTTTTATGCTTTATCTGTAGTGGAAAAATACTTCTTAGGAGCCTGTAATGGCAGTGTGCACTGAGAAACATGTCAGTCAAAGTAAAGGACTACCTGTTGTAACTGTAGGTCTGGCTTCAGGCTTGAAAACAAGGTGATCTTTCGGTCAGGAAATTCTTGCAGAAGTAAATACCTCTCTTGCATTTTGCATGGTGTTGTCTGATTTCTAACCACACTGCAGAAAATTCCTGGTCTCCTGAAGTGTGCAAAATTTTAACACACAGTGGAAGATAGATGATTGGTTATTATCCAACTGTGGAGTTTGGAAGGCCTCCTAGCGGTCTGCTGAATGGAACGTTTTTAGATAAAGCTGGGGAGGGTTTGGCAGGGAGACCTGATGGTCCATGAAAGTGCTATGCAGGACTGCCTCATAAGCCACCCTCCTATCGCTGGTACACTATTTGGATAATAACAAAGAACTGAACAAATTCTACAGATGCTTGAGTAAAACCTTCCTAAAAATGTATCATTTATGAGAACTCATAAACAAGAGCTTGGGTTTATCGCATCCTTAGTGCAGGAAAATATTATTTGTGTGTGTATGTTTTGATAAATAGTGTGAGTTATTTCTTTTTTCTTTTGTTTTCTTTCTTTGGAATAGCAATTCTAAGTGGGGGAGATCAGTTGCTTACTGTTCACTGGAGTACTATTTACTGAAGAAAATATATTTCCCTCCCCTCCCGTCATGGTTACTGGCTGGTCATCACGATCACCAGATGCCAAGCTGTAGAACACAGTTTTCCAGAAAATGGCATCTGGCTTCCTGGCAGAGTCCACAGGCACTTGTGTTGATGGTTTTGGAGCTGCAGCTGGGTCTGGGTGGCTGCTGAGGGAGTATATGGGCCACCCTGTCATTCTAGATGCTATTTACCTTTGGCTCACCTTTGCTTCAGAATCATTTAAGCATTCGTGCCTTTTATAATGCTGTCAAACATCAGTCTTTGAAACGGCTTTATGTAGATCCATTCACAGTTAGGAAGAAGAAAGCCATTTTACATGCATTTACTTACTTTGTTTGTGTACATATAAACTATAAAACGTGCTCATATGCACTAGCAGGTAGTTTATTTATCCACCANTGTGCCTTTTATAATGCTGTCAAACATCAGTCTTTGAAACGGCTTTATGTAGATCCATTCAGAGTTAGGAAGAAGAAAGCCATTTTACATGCATTTACTTACTTTGTGTACATATAAACTATAAAACGTGCTCATATGCACTAGCAGGTAGTTTATTTATCCACCAGGATCCATTGTACAAGCACACGTATTAAGCCATTAATTTAGAAAGGGAAAAAAGAAGAGAGGAAATCTNGGATCCATTGTACAAGCACACGTATTAAGCCATTAATTTAGAAAGGGAAAAAAGAAGAGAGGAAATCTTTCTGTGAATGCAATAATGCATAATCATACTTGATTATGTTGCAGACTTACAGGATGCAAAACGCTGAACTGCAGTGTTAACATTACTGCCAGTGCCATCAAGTGGCATAGAGGCACAGTCCTCCACAGCACTGTACCTCTCATGTACCATGCTAGGGCTGGATGAGGATTGTGCCCTAGGTTTCACTGGATTGCTCAGTTCCCTCCAGAATGATCCCAAGTGCAAACTCTTCCCTAGGGATCAATACAGCTGAGTTCCCTGATCCAAGTACCAATCTCCTGTGAGGCTGTGGGGGAGGAATAATCATCTTATCTCACTGTGTTTTACTTCCCTGTTTGCCTACCTCTTGTCACGCATCTGGAATGTACCTGAAAGTAGCAGAGGTAGGCACCACAGGGACCGTTCACTGAATCTGTACTGAATGACTTATTTCTGGAGCCGTCCCTACTGGCAGAGGAATCTCTTTTGAAGCTGTATTGTATCTCGATGATGATGGAGAAACTGAGCTGAGTATGAGTGACAGCACTTTGCCCTTCTTTTCTTTTTCAGGCTTTGGACTATCCAGTTTTAGATCACAAAGCATTGCTCCTTTCATTTTGTCCACATTGTTAGTACTAAGACAGCAACAACACAGCGATATTGCTGTATGAAAATAGGCAAAAGTCCTTGTTCTGATTTTAGCAATAACATCTCAGATGCAGAATTATTGCTATTACATCTAATTGCTGGTCAATACTGTACTTAAAATGGAGTGGAGGCAAGGATTCAGTGTACATCTATTTATTTATAACTGAGTGACCTTCTGTTCAATGATATTATGGATTCTATCTAGGTGTAGGGATTCGGCTTCCTTGTGAACGTCTGGCTGTGGCTCAGCGTTGACTAGAATATGTGTTTTGCTCCCCTGCTAGTTGTGACAAAGCCTTTGATGGCATCCTGTGGAAAATGGAGCATACCTGAATTCAATTTACTTGATGTCCTTTGAGCAAGCAGCATTTCACTGACTTGGTGTAATTTTTGATAAGCAATGGCTGGGGATAAAATCCCACATGGCCTTTTACATCATTGTGCTCTGTACCTGGGAAAGCAGAAGACTATATCAGTAAAAGAATCTGCAATGTTCTGAAGACCATGAAAAACACTGGAAATGCTGCACAGTGAGAAACCTTGCAGTGAACTTAATACTTCATTCAATTTTATTTTTCTTTGATTTTCATACACACATGACCTTATTACATTTCTAAACATAAACATATTCTTCTTAAAATATATCTTCAAAGTATACTTGAATTCTAGCCCAATAGGGACTTGACATATCAAAAGAAATTTGCTGACATAAACTGGTATGTAGAGCTTGATCTATTCTAATATATGATTTTAATGTTTCTCATTTTCTTGCCTTGCCAACTCACATCTATCACACACTGTCACATTTAAGTTTCCTAAATTACTGCTTTTAACTTTTTGTCACTTATTCAGCAAAGAGATATATTCTAAAGCTCAGGGTTTTTTTTTTCTTTTTTTTTTTTTCCTGTGATTGTATCTTAATATTAATAGTTTGAGGGGAAAATGGAAATTTCTGCTCAGTTAAGGAGACAGCACTTTCTGATAGATTTGGGATTCAATATTGTCCTGGTTTCAAATCGAGACCTGATTTAATTTCCAAGCAAAGCACAGAATTCAGTGAGGCAAATAGTATAATGGCATGTGCAAATAGGAGGGATGTTCTGAGCATTGTAATTATGAGCAAGACAAAATCTCCTCTACACCTGTTTATCAGTGATGGATAGATAGATTCATTTCCTATTGTTTGTATTGATGACAAAGTGCTCTGATAAATTCTATTATTTGAAGGATAAGAGGAAATAGTAATTGCCGTCTTTAATCAAGCTGCTTTGACCTCAAACTGACGATTTCAGAGTTGCTACTTCCTGTGTTTAAGGCTGATCCTAAGCACCTCTATATTTTGGCCAATAAGTATATTTTAAGAGCTCTACGTCTTTCAGGATTTGGGAAATAGGAAAGGAACTCCAGACGTGCCAAAATTTTGTGCTGCGTTATTTTTCTTAAACTCTCTTCCATTTTATATTGCTTTTAATTTGAAGCTTGATTCTTGTTTAAAGAAGATAATCTTTTAGATTCTTGTGATTCTGGAGACTTTCGTATCATTTGTGCCATGAGCTGACTTTGTTCTGATAACTACTGCTCAGAGCTTATCGTACTGTAAACACGAGTCTAACATTCAGCATGATAAAATGTACAAAATAGTTTTGCAATAAAAAAGATAATCTTCTCTTTGTAGCATCTCAGAATAACTTAGAGGCTGTTTAATTAAATTCGTTTCATCATATGAACTTCGAGAATAATGAATTGAAGACTAAGGTGAAATGATATGCAGCTCTAGTTGGAGCTCTGATGCAGTTTGGTCAGAGACCAACCCAATCACTTTCAATTTGACTAGAAGTGTTGGAATATTTTTGAGAAAGATACCCAGCTCTGATTTTAAAAACATTAAATGACAGAGAACTACTCTTATAAATAACTTCCACGGTCAGTTGCAAGCTCTGATCAGATCAGCCCTTAACTTTCTTTTGGAAGAATTTATAGTTTTTAATCATCTGACCATCATATATTGTTTCTAGAACTAAAGATTGCATTCTAATTTTCAGCTTAGCACCAGTTTAAGCACAGGGTCAGCCCAAGAAATACTTATTTCACTTTGGGAGAAAGCTCAGTAAAAATAATCCAGCCTCTCATTTTCTTTTGATTAGACACGAAAGAAAGACAAGAATAGCTGGTGGGGGCATGAAGATGTAAAATCACAGAATGGCTGAGGCTGGCAGGGCCCTCTGAGTCCCTCTGCCAGAGCAGGGCCCAGCCCCATGGGCAGGCAGCTTTGGGAGAGCTCCAAGGAGGAGACCCCACAGCCTCTGGGCAGCCTGTGCCAGGGCTCCGGCATCGCACAGCACGGCAGTGCTGCCTCATGGGCAGAGGGAACTGCTGTGCTCTGGGTTGTGCCCATTGCCTCTGCTCCTGGCACCGGGCACTGCTGCAAGGAGCCTGGTTCGTTTGCACCCTCCCTTTCCAAGTGATACGAGTCGGTCTAACTGGTAGAAGGCTGAACTGATTTGTAGGCTCCATGGCTAGATTATTTAAAGGTGCATTTGCAAAAAGGAAAAGGAGGCATTTTTATGAATTCTTATGAGGAGACTTCTGGTGTTCTAGGTGCGACGTGATTTGTTATGAATGCTCATGGTACCTATTGGGATCGTATTTTTTTTATTGTTAACTTCACATGCATCCCTGTCTGTATTAATGCATAAGGATTATAATAGCATCACATTTGCAATGCATGTATGAGAGGCTGCCTGTTTTTCTTGGTAACAGATATATAGATGTCAGAGACCCATCATTCGTAATCAATTTTACACTGGCAAAATGGAAAATTTATCTGTGATGGACAGGAAATATATCAGTGAAACTAATGTCTGAGCTTCTGAAAAATTCTTTGTCATAAAAGGTGAGGAAATACCATGTTAAAAATTGTGGCAGATGATAGCTCGGTTTCCTTTTTAAAATGAAGTTTTTGCTGCCAAGCAGCTCTTCTTTTACCAGTGTTTAGATGGAACAGCACTTAACATTCAGTATACTTAGTTATGTTCAATATCCTCTGCTGCGCTTTTCTTTTTTAAGGGTATCATTCTGTCACCCAGAAGGTGAAGTGTTTGTTCTTCTGATCTTTAAGAAGAGCAGCACATATATATTACACGGAAGTTGTACTTCAGTGATTTATTTTCCTCTGCAGGAGTGCGTATGCAGCACTAGATTGGTTTGCAATAGGACAGTCTCATCTTTCTCTGGTCACATAGGGTAAATGCATATACATTTTCTGGAAGAGGAATAAAATTTGTAATATAGTTAATCTACATTTAAACAAACTATCCATCTAGCCAGCAGAACTGGTGGGGGCTCTGAACTATGATCTGGAGTTAAGTCCCGCCTGGTCTTTTCTTCCTCAGAAGAACTAGGCATGGACAACTCCTGTAATCTCAGGTCCCAGAGATCAGGGGAAAAGGCTGGAGCAAAGAAGGTGGTTAGGGAATGCTGGTCATACGATATGACCGGTATGTGAAGGCTGGAAGAACATGACCACCTAACAGAAAATTCCGGTATATTTTTGCTTCATACTAACAGGTAGAAAGCAAGTAGACCTGCTATATGAGCTATCTTGGAAGAATCCAGTGAGTCTTTAGATTTAAAATCCTCATTGCTTTATCTGAGCCTATTTAATCCAGTAGATTTCTTACTGGTATTTTAATTATCAGATAGCCACAACTGCTTCGACCATGAATTAAATCTTAAATCTTCCTGTCACAAGATCTTTATCGCTACTTCTGTGGTTAAAAACCCCAAGGTCTTAACAGACTTTTCTTTAGCATTACAACAATGTGACATAATATGAGTAAAGTCTATTCAGTCAGTCTACAGTTCCTTGAAGTATTTTATGAAATACGCCAAAAAGTAGTTCATGTTAAATTTTTACTTCCAAGAACTAATTTAATTTTGACTTAATTAATATAATGCACTTAATTAATATAAAATTGTCACAGAAAAGTGCTAATTAATCTATCGTTTGAAATTTTGTCTTAATTAGTAAAGAAATAAAGACAATTTCATGAAAACCGAATGACAGTGGACCTTCTTAAGAGGAAACCTCTTTAAGAGAATTTGAAAGAAATTTTCTGCAAAAGCGAGATGTTGAACAAACACAGAACACCCACCAGTGAACATAGAAAGCTGCTTTATTCTGTGTTAAAGTTTTTTGTGAACACGGAGCTATATGTAACAAAGGCTTCAAAGTCAATGTTTTTTATCCAGTAGAGCAGCAAACAAAATTTTTTCATTTCTATTAAGTGGTCTTCATTTCCCGGTGACAATGGTTGAGCCAATGGCACACATTATAAAGGCCAAAGAGCTTTTTCAGTGCAGTTTTACTTTCTGAACTTGGGGACAAAAGAAGGGAGAAATACTATAGTGCATTGTAACGCATTTATTCTAAGGTGGAACTTTTTTTTTTCTTTTTCTTTTTAAAGTTCAGTGGGCATTGTGGCTGCTAATAGGAGGAAATAAGCTGATGTGAAGAAACGGGACCCTACTCCTTTATTTTCTAATTTGGAGGGATACT
>PPHD01000871.1:0-17556 GCA_002909625.1 Bambusicola thoracicus
GAACCTCTGATTGACCACCTGAGGCGAGCGCTGAGTCAGCTGCAGGGGCACAGGTGAATGCAGTTTCACCTGAGTGACCGGAAGGGGTGGAGCCTGGCTCCTAGACCCCATTTAAGGGCTGACTCCCCAAGAGGAAGGATCTCTATCTGGAGATCCTCCCTCTGGGAACCTTTCCACAAGCCCAGGACACAGGTAAGATCTTTATTTCACTTCTACTTTGTAACAGTGTAATTTTTCCTAATCCAATATCTGTTCGCCATACAGCCGTAGGACAGAGTAAGCTGTCAGCCTCACAACCGTGGCAGTAATAGAAGCAGATAATATATATCAACTCTGTAAATGCGTATTTATTTTTGAAATGTATCATCTTGCCATTTGTGTGTATATAAATCCTCTTGATTTCTGAGTGCTTTGAGTTAATGGCCATGCTCACATAACCCTTATCTCAGCCATTTCAGCGTTAATTTTGGGAGTAATTGGAGTTCTGTCCTTTCTGTTTTAGCTCTGTAGAGCCTATGTAACAATATAAAAAAGCGCTAGGCCTGTATATGAAAATATGCAAGTTGGTTTACATGCATATCAAATCATGACGTTCACGTGAAGTTGTAACCACCGTTTTGAAGAACATGGCTTCACGTTTTAACTTCACATGCTAAGGCCAGAACAGGGCGCATGATCATAAATGCCTGGCAGGCAATACATTGCCACAGAAGTCTTCAACGCTTCCTTAAACATACTCAGCCTTTTTTCATTTGTAGAACCCCAGAATACTTCGATGAGTGTGTCGTGTCAAAGTGTACTTATGCATATCAGCAATCTGCCGCGCACCCCGAGAGCTGTATGGATTACAGATGAAGTACACTTCATCCTACAAGTTTGCCAGTTGCGCTCTACCCACCAGGACTGGCAGTATAGCAGCAAAATGGCTTTCCTGTGACAAGAGGAGGCATCCACAAGGATCACTCCTATTCCCGTAGCCATTTACAGGGTGATTTCTGTTTGTCTTTTTGCATAGCCTTCCTCAACTTTCTGAATAACACAGCTATCTGAGTGATGCTTTTAACTGTGAACCGAGTCATCTTTAAGAGTTGCTTTGCTCCAGGAAGCAGCCGGGTGAGCTGAATTTCCCCAGGCTGCTCACCGGATGGGGCCACATCCCATGGCTGCCTGGTAGGTGCTTGTTTGACGGCAAGAGCTGCTGTGACCTGGGTTCAAGTTGAAAGGTGCAAGGTGAAAGTTACTGAAGTTCAGCTGACCAGCATGCAGTTGCGCAAAGACCTTCAAGAAAATGTGAGTGCATATTTGTAGTCTTTTGTATACCTAGATATGTTGTGTAAGCAAGTCTCTTGACTGATATGTTTTGAGATACTCTGAGTCTGTGAGCAGTAGAGTTGAGTTAGGTCTGTTGGTCTCGCAGCCGGAACAAAAAGGAAGACCTTCCTCTTGAGAACTGAAACTTGTTTCTGGATGTTGATGCTCTGCTTGTCTGGTTTGGAAGGAGCCTGGTGGAGGGGGGGATGCTGCCAACCAAGTGACAGACAGTGGAGCCATGAGGGAGTGGGACCTTCTTGCACACAGCTCTATTTAAAAGAGAGGGGAAGTTACAAAGAAACGTTCTTCCATCAAGTTTTCTTCCAGTCTATCCTTCAACTTACTCTGATACTCATAGTGTATGAAAGCTAAATGGTACATATTCGTTGCAACCTCTTACACTCTGTGAATTCTGGATGTTAGAGGTAAGGGCAGTGTTTGTTGGGGCTCATAAAGGTTCACTTGACCTGTGTTTTTTGGCAAGCAGGTGGGCACCTCACGTATTAAACCTACTGAAAACTAGACATTAAAATGGTTCTAAAAAGAAAAGCACCTTCAGGGGTTGGATATAATGGTGCTGGCTCTTCTGTTACAGTGGATATTAGCTGCCACGTGCTGTGTCACACGAAGATAGCAGAGGCCAGTGTGGCGCGTGTGGCATGCTGTGTAAGAGGGCTGTGGGAGTGAAAGGAAATAGCCTTGGTGCAGCTGGTCAAGCAAAGAGATGGTACTTGTGTTGGGTAAGCTGTGCACTATGCTATGTACTCGCTAAGCTTCTGTGTCCCTCCTATCACAGGTTCTCCATTATTAGTAACTTTGCAGCAACGTTTTGAGCCTGGCGTAATTGGGTCTCATGACAGTAGGTGTGGTACAGAAACAAGCAAGAAACTGTTAGGAAGGGTTTAAATTCCACTGGGGATACTTAAAGCAGCAAATTAAAGGTAGTGAATAAGCACCATAGGCCTACAATGTGCCTAAATGAAGAAGTGATGGATCAAAAAAGGCACTTGTAGCTGTATTGGTGTAATACAGCCTCACCAGTTCTCCTCCTATTGAGCTTGTATCAGTGTTGTTGAGCTTCAGTGTTGTTTCTCTGTTGGCGTGAATCTCTAAATTGGAATATATCTAATATTAAAAGACAGCAATACGTGCTTCCACCAGTAGTGTCATTGCAGAAGTGTGTTTTTGTGCTGGGTATACAAGGCATGAAATAAGGGAAGTTATTTTTAATCAAAGCGCAAGATGCGATCAGTAAGTGGTGATAGGTAACTTCCCAAAGCATGTCCTGTTAGATGATGATTTACCACTGCTTCTCTTTTCTGGAGTGCTCAGTATCTATCTGGATTTCCTGAATATCTGCCTTCTCATCCCATTTTCTAAAATAACAGGTATTTGAGTTATTGACCAGCTTGACAGTTGAGGTTATGTTCATCTTGAGACTGGGAGAGTGCAGAGCCTGTTCTATGCTGCTGAATAGGAAAAGGAAAAAGACTGAGAGGTGAAGTGGTTAAAATTCTTATATAGTAGTACTTTTGCACGTTAAAAGAAGCATTTGGTCTCCAAAATTCAGAAGTAAAAGCAAAGACCGAGTGAAAAAACTGAGTTATTTAACAAAGCCTATGTGAAGATGACTATGTGGTGAAAGACAGGTCTGGGGAGCAGAGAAACCAACCAAGATGAACTAGGGTTTGTCCAGAAGAGTTTGCCAGAGTTCTTCCAGCTGTCAGTTTGCTCCTGGAACTTTGCTCTCTCTTGGCAATGAGAACGCTCTTCCTAGCCATTCAGACAACATCCCTGATATGTTATTTATATATACATATATGCCTTCTTGCTTACTTTGTTTTAGTAAACAGTGATCAATCAATACCGGAGATAGCTGGTGATGGTTAGGGAGCAGTAATAACCACCTTCCTCTGGCAGCAGCAGATGGTGGTGCATAGCAGCCTATAGGTGCAACTCTTATGCTACAACCAAATTGTTGGACCGCTGCTGTAGTTGTGTCTTTAGTTAAGAAAAAGCCTTTCTTCATGGAGAGGGAGAAAGGAAATGCTAAATGTCACAGTACACAACAATTTATCAGCTGTGTCAAACTGACTTTCCCATTTTACAATTTCCTGTTAGAACAGCTGTAAGATTTCCAGCAGACCTGCATGTAGGCCTTGCTCTGTAGCACGAGATGAATCTTGAGACTTAAAAATCAACACCTTTTTGTGTAGATCTCACAGTTGGATTTGAATCTAATTCCTTTCTCTTGGTGTTTCATTTTTAGATCTGTATCTTGGATGCTGATTTTACAACCAGAAAATGTAGGTGAGGCAGCTGTTGGAGCTATTATAGTTTTTTGCCACTTCAGCTTTCACATATATCCACGTTCTGCAGCCTCTACTGCTTCTGTTAACTGTGCTGTACAGCTGCCAGGAAAGACATAAATGCATGGCTAACTGCAAACTGTTGGCTTTCTAACAATGACAGCAGGCTGGAGCGCACCAATACCAACAGTGTTTTCAATAACTCGTTCTTTATTTCCTACCACTGTGAACATAAGTTTCCATTACACAGACATCACAGTTTACGTTATTGCTTTTATACTGTGGTAAACATAAATTTCTATTAGTATGCAGTTATCTAAGCACAGTGTGATAAGGAGAAACTGCCCACTGGCAGCACTCTCGGGTGTGTTTTCCTCCCCCCCTCCGCCACCCCCTTCCCAAGTGAAAGACAATATACAGACTGGCACAGGAAACATCAGTCCCAAGATAGACCACCACAGCACTACAGCAACACAAAACAAACAGGGATGACCAAAAAAATCCACTAGTTGTATTTTCAATGATCGTGACTACTGAATTCCCACAAAGTTTTTCCATCACAATAATTGCTAAGACAAGGCTAACTAACATTCTTGTTTTTAAACGTTTACTGAAAGTAGGATGGAAAAATCTAGGGAATGAATGCTTGGGGTTTGGTTTTTGTTTTACCCCAGTGAGTGAAAATCCACAATTACTCGAGGTGCTTAAATTGGCCCCTTCTCCTCTTGCCCTTTTAGGACAGGACATCCCATTGTCTGCACTATCAGATGGCAGAAGCAGCAGTTAAAAACATTTCTGTTTCTTAGGTAGCAGTGTCTTCAAATCATGCTTTCCAATTATGTTGGTTATTTATGAACACGTATATGTGTTCAATGAATGAAAGACTAGCTTCTACCTTGACTTGTAATAATCTTTACATATCTCCATGTTACTTTGTTCGTGGTGCGGTACCACGTTTGAAGCCTATGCTTGAACAAGGGCAAGGGAGGTAGTTTGCTAAACAGTTGCTACAAGGACAACAAAAATTAGAGAACCACTTTGCATTCAGTCTTATTTTTCTTCCTAAAATGACTGTTAGGTATCAGCCATGGTGTAGTGAATGCTTTGAGGATGCAGCGTGTTAGCAAACTAACAATACTTACAAGTTCCAATAAGATAACGCATGACAGTTAATAAATAACAGCAAGAGAACTTACCAAGTTTTAACTTGTAGGATTCTTAGAATAAACTCTGAGCAACAAATTCTGATGTGAAACAAATTGATTATATCAACTTGCAGAGAGGCAATTTTGACTTTTCCATAGCCTTAGGATTGTCATTCTGTAACAGTTGGTATAAAATACACTGACTAGTAAAACACCGTCCTAAACACTCTTCTATAAAGCAGTTATACCTCCCCCTGCCCCATGTTCTAGCCACTACCACAATACACTTAGCCCACCGCCAGTGCAAAACAGGGAGAGCTGCTACTATTCTACTCACAGTGACTCTCAGAAGACCTGGGGTACTCGTCACGCCAAAATACATGCAGGTTCTAACCATTTACTGGGAAACTGTAGTGGAGCCTAGCAAATACTCATCATAAACAAATACTACGTACGAACGAATGCATTCCCATATATACCACTCATCTGGTGATGGTTGGGTTGACATTTTGTAATTTAAAAAAAGCTAATGAAGATGTATTTTACAGAGCTCAACATACATTCTAGACTAAGATGTTGTTAAGTGACAGGAAAACTAAACCATGATGGTAGGGCTTTAAATGCCTTGGCAATAGTTATACAGCAGCCTCCTAGAGGTCAAGGAGCTGAATACAAGTGTCAAGGCTGGAAAGATTGGCGTGTAGGCTCTGTGAGCTACCACTGCCAGAAAAAGAAAGAAACGGTTGCAGACTCTACCAGAGGGGAGAGGGATTTCTGAGACAGGAACAGCTCTGTTACTGTCTAGCAAGTGGAAGATGAAATTAAAGAATGTGATCTCCTTGTCTGGCAGCAGCAGCAGGAATCTTGTGGTCAGTTTTGAAATATAAAAGATGTGCCCCATTTTCTTGCAAATGAGACCTACAAGCAATAGCAAAAATCATTAAAGAAGACTAGCGCGAAAGAATCTGGGACTAGTGTACATAGTAGACAACTCACTTTCTAGCTGAGAAAGTGTGTTTTCTGCTCCCCCCCTCCATCAGACTTTGGGAATGTCCAATTTGCACAGGGATCAGAGAGAAATGGCACCACAGGATCTCATTTTTTTCAGTGGTGACATTTACAAGACTCCAAGAACCTGGGAGCAGCAACAGAACTGCTGTTCTCCTTACAAGCTATGGTATAACCTTACGTACTTGCAACTACAAACAATATTTAGTTTTATTTTTAAGTAGAATAGTATCAGTCCACCATAGGTGAGCTGAACCTCTCTCCACCCTGTGCATGGTAAACTCAAGAACTGTTCATTA
Organism: Bambusicola thoracicus; assembly: GCA_002909625.1. Taxonomy (NCBI): domain Eukaryota; kingdom Metazoa; phylum Chordata; class Aves; order Galliformes; family Phasianidae; genus Bambusicola; species Bambusicola thoracicus. Next base: position 6,073 of record PPHD01000871.1, read on the forward strand.
TCAATAACTAAAGTACTATAAAAAGAAGACAGAACTGCATTATCTCCTCTGTGTGTGTGTATATATTATATATATTGTGACCAGGAGCTTTCCCACTAATGCAAAGATCACAGATGTTTAAGGGACTGAGAGCAGTGCAAGAAGTCCCTATTTATACGATAGAGAATCACATAATTATTGAAGTGGGGAGGCACCTCTGGAGCCCCCATGGTCCAAATGCCCCCTGCTTTAAGCAGGCTGCTCAGGACCTCGTCCACATGGGTTTTTAATCTCTCCAAGGAGACGTAATATTACATAACATAATAATAAACGTAGTGTTTCTGTAGTGTAGCGTTACTCATCACATAAAGGGGTTTGTCTCTTTTTCTCTCCTGCTCCAAATCTGTGTTCTTCAGGAGCCTCATTGTTATGAGTCATAGTTGTCAACTGATTTACCTGAGATGATTTCAACATTAAAAAAATAACCATGAAAGCCTGTGTTAGCATAACGCTTTTGTGCTGGCGTGCTGGTTAGGTACATACTGATAGAGTCTTTCCCAATTAACTCAAGCTTCTAAGGCTACGATCTGGTTACAGCACAAAAACAAAACACTGAATAAAGCAGAAGGCACTTATTTAGTAGTAGGTTTTTAGGAAAAGAAGTGATGGTTTTACCAAATCTGTTTAACGCTGCTTTAAGCAACAATTTGTCAAAATACACAGGGGAACTCCTATTGATTAGATTGTCTGAGGATGCCAAGGTAAAGGAATGCGTCACAGCTGCATCCTTCCATGAAAAATGCATTTTCATTAGAAGTTGGAGTTAATTTTCAAAGGATAGGTACGGATGATGCAGCTGTGGAGTTTATGTTATTTTACATGAATGACTGAACACTCTGACTGCCTTGTACTTCCCAATCAGAATTCTCCATCATCTGCTAAAAGAAAGGGCTGGCAGCAAAGTCAAACGTCTTAGATCAGAAAGAATGGAGAAGTTTGACAGCAGGAATGTTTTCAGAGAGAGGACCCGATCCTCACGTTGTTGATTTATGATTCTTTTTCTGTTTGTTTGCAAATGAAGCTTTTTCCAAGCACAGACATCTTCTGGTACAAATCCACAAGCAGAAAGCTTGCTTAGCCAGAAGGAATTTGTAGTACATACATCGGTACGTTGCTGAATTAAGCCTCTTCTCCAAGATCATAAATGACTTGATGCATTCCCTTAGTCACAGAAATAGAACGCTGACAAGTGGATGATAGACTATACATACAGAATGAGAACACAAAGGGCCCAAACCAGAAACTTCACCTAAAGAAAGCTTTAAAATACAATGATCAGATAAACCTATTAATGAGAAACACCGTGCAGAATAAATATCTGCTTCAAGTTTTTGCGCTAAGAAGTATAAAAGAAATTGAGAGTAAATGATCCAGAGGATCTTCGGACATCCAGGTTAAAAACAAAACCAAATTAAACAAGAGAAACGTACACGCAAAAACGTCCTTTGGAGAATAGCATATAAGAGCTGTAAACAGAGGTTGATTGTCCGAGCTTTCTTAACCCAATTTAGCTTGCTTTTTTCTTTTCTATGCAAAAGAGTTCTATTGTTATACAGTTCATAGTGAAACTTGCAAAACTTGCAACCAAATGCATAATTCCCTTCTTGATGCAGAACCTGATGTGCTGCAGAGGAGTTACGGTTTCTTTGTATTCTGCAAGGTTAATATCACATCATAATCCAGTAGAAGACCCTTAATCTTGTCATGGAATTTTTCTCTGTACTGGTTGAAGTGCATAATACTTTCTGGTTCTTCTTCAAACCAAAACTTATCAAACTCATAAACCAGATAACCTGTGAAGAAAATAAATACAGATCTACTCAAACGAGCTCTGCAATTTTCTGCTTTGAGCTTGTTAGACCTGCAACGACCCTTTAGACTCTGTTCAGCCCCTTAAAATAGCAAGCGCCTCATCCCTGTTAACTGCAACCTCTGGGGCACTGAAATAATGAATAAAAAGCAAATAAAGATCTGCAAATACTGAATATTCAGACTGCAGACACAGACAGCCACCTAAATTTATTCCTTAGGCATGTATTTCTGCAGCGCGGCGACTCAATGTTGGTTGTGGGTCCAATATATGATCTTGCTGCAGTCAATGAGGAAAAAAGTGGAGGTGCCCTTCAAAAATAAATTAACCGAACGTACGATTCTCTCTGTTGTAGGTCTACCTCCAGTAACCTGTACTGAAAAAGCCACGGATACTTACAGTAAAACTGATGGAAGTGTTCCATTTGTGGCAATCCAGGGACCATGTTGTACAGGTGAGACTTTAAAGCACCATTCCTAAGTAAGCTGTATGCCATTTCAGTCAGATTAATTCCAACTATTGCATAAGAGTATCTGCAACAGCAATCACAGTTGATTGGTTTTTTTTAACCTCATGTGTTGAAGGACTTAAAAGTTTCCCAGAAACAGATGGCACCGCAATGACTGTAAGAGTCAATTTTTCCTATAATACTTGTTGACAAGCTAACTCTGACCGACAGGCCCTTTTTCAGTTCCCTATTTCATCTATCCTCATAAAAGTGAGCTACTGAAAAACATGTAATTTCCTCTACAATAGTTTTGTAAATGCCTCCGTGAGGCAACGAGGAGATGGGAAGGCCAATTAATATTGAATTCAGGTAACTCATTTGAAACTATTACATCTCCTGGAGTATAAAAATCACGCATGGAAAAAGCTGGTACAGTACCTATAGCATGGTCAGCCCAACTTATTCTTCACATTAAAAATCTGCTTTTCTGTTGCGTGGATTTAAAGCTTCACTAAATAAGTTTTTAAAGGACTGATAAAATGAGTGTTTGTTTAAAACAAAGAAGAGGAATTTATGTCAGTGATATGTGTACTTCGTTCATGTAAATGGCACAGGAATCGAATTAGTCATCTAATTACGTATGGTAGTATTCCTGACAATTAAAATCAGGAAAGTTTCCTGTTCTTAGCAGGTGATTGTGTTAACTGGGGGGACAGATGGATCGAATAACGTTATACACACTTACCATCTCTTTTCTGTACCTGAGTTGTTTTCAAACATACACGTTTTAATACACAGCGTTCAAAAATGAAGTAAAACCCTCAAACAGCAGCAGAACACTCACTTGTATTTACTTATTAGAGAACAAGTGTCCAGCAAAAAAAGATTAGAGAGAATCCATACCCATCCCTACATGGGATAAATCAGACGGTGAAAAATAAGTATTCATTCTACATCTAAGGCAATTAAAAATACAGCTGACGTTCCAAGTGTTAACCAGAGCCGCTATTTTGCATCACTTCAGTCCTCCCTGAGTCTGTTCTTAAAAAAAGCTGCCGACAGTTCTGGTTCTGAAAATGATTCGTGTTCAGTTTCTCAGGCCTTTCTACTTTGGCTTCTACTTCAATGGAAAAAACACAAATATTTTCCTCTTCGTTTTCAGAAAAAGTACCCGACAGCCTTCACACGTTCTTCCACAAAAAAATAGCAAGACAAAGTCTTATGACTTACCCCAGTTTTGGGTGATTTGAATGAGAAAGGACCTGACGAGCTTCGTTGGTGTAATGCTTACTAAAATACCTGCCGGTGTGAAACAAAACCTTCCATTAGTTTTAAGTTCATACTTAAAAAGACTGTGTTCAACATCAGCGTGTGTAGCTTTAAGCCAGAGCTGAATACCGCTTTGTAGTGAAAACATCACGGAACAAAAACCAAGGAGATGTCGCAAAGTTAAATTAGATTCAGTCTGAGCCGATAGAGTTTAAAAAAGCAACGCAACCGATGTGAAGTTCAGCTCAGCCCAACTAACTTAGCAAAAGTATTAAACGTGGTTATCATGGCAGTAATTAATTCAGAACCTTAAATAGCTTTCAGCACATTACTTTCAAGGCATAACCAATCAAATGGTGCCAAAAACAAGGTGTCTGCAGCAACTTTGCTTCTCCCCTCCCTTCATCTCCAGCCAACAAGATGTTTGAAGAAGTACAGCTGCTACAGTCACTGACTTATTTTAGAATATTGCTTTTGTCTGCATCTAAGCACCATTTCTAATTGCTTTCATTCAGTCTTTACTGAAAGCAGAATGAACTAGTGCGAACTCATAGGTACTGCAAACTCACGACAGCAGAACTTCAGCAGTTTGTTTCACTTACACCAGATTCACTAATCCCAGCAGGCCCATCCCTCTGAAGTCTGTTTTGGGGTCATCGCCTTGGAAGCCAATGTCACACCACTGCTTCGTGATTCTGGCCTTCAGGTTTTCGTGAGGCATCAGCAAATTCCAGAGCTGCACAAACATGTTACCGTGTTATGCATTGCTCTGAAGTCTTCTAAATCATAATTCAGAGCACATTAGAGACCACTGAGCATGGTGCAGGACACATACAGCCTGCACACTGTTAGTGACGATCAGGAGTTGTACTGTAATAGCTTAATCAAGCAAGTATGAAAATGATTACATTTAACTTTACAAGTGTTAGTTTCCCTTTGCAGACAACACAGAAGCAAAGACTTGTTTCATTTCCAAAAGTAACTTACCGTGTTCTAATAGGGCAGCAGTATTCTGAAATACGAATTCACCACAAATCATACTGCACGTATTTGGGACTTCCATGACAAGGTGAGTCCTTATGAATTGCTAAGAAAAAGCCACGCCGATGCATTTGCACACTAGAAGTTATTTTAAAAAGCCTTAAACAGAATTATACCATTTGTATGCTATTACTTGTACTGATCATTGAATACTGGAAGACAGAACTGTCCTCTTCAGCACTGGTGCAGTAGTAAGAAATCACCAAGTGGGTTCATTTTTTAATTATTAAGTAACTGTTAGCTGAGAAATGTATAGAAGCGTGGGTGAACTTATACATCTTTTCAGTTAAGATTCAGTTAAGAGCTGTTAGGAAATCTAGTCTGCTGCTGCTGTTCTGTCTGATTTTACAGCAAATGATCCCAGCGCATGCAATGATTGTTTACTCACTTGTTATGCTTTGGCATTTTATTTTGAGGAGTCTATAATGGCTTAGGAGTTTTCAAGTGGAAAAGAGCTTTCATTAGGGCAGCTTCTCATAATGTTGCTTTTAAATCAAGTTTATTCCAACTTGATGGTGGGGGATGGGTACAGCTTTTGCATTTAGTTTGTGGTTCTTTTTTACCTCAATTAACTGTTCCTCGTGTTCTTCGTTATCCGAATCATACGTGACCTTCCTCAGATTTTCCACATCCAAGTAAAGTTTTTTATAACCCGTTATCTGCAGTAAGGACATATGCAGATTTGTCTTAAACCTGGAATAATAACAAATAACAGAAGCTATTAAGAGGGATAGTTAGCCATAAATTCTTGCTTGAACAATGTTAAGTACAACATAAATGTTACAGTTTGGAAGGGCTTTACGTTTACATGTCATACTTCAGCATACTGGCATTGCTATTTGGATCCTATTTCTGCTTATAAAAGTGCTAGCTGATTTGAGAGCTGCACAGTCAGGACCTCTTCACTCACATGCATGGATGGAAGTAATGCCCCTCAGCTAAAATCTGAGGACACAAAAACTCCACGCATCATCCCGACTACTGCACCTTCACCTTCCCCCAAGCTTTTTGTAAGCCTCAATCCAAACTCTGACATAAATGTTACAACTTCGAAGATGAGTTTCATTCTGAACAGTTCAAATTCTAGTTCAGGTTTTCCCCTCAATCACTCGCAATTACTTCTTCAGAGGAATGCAAACTATAATCTGGCATCATTATATTCTCTCAAACGTATCTGAACAGCTACAAAGTTCATGTCACAACGTCTGTGATAATGCTGCTTACAAGCAAGGAGTAACACAATTGACCTGTGAGATATGGAGGCGTTTATCTGAAATTCATGTCCATAAACTTTGCAATTTATTTTCCAGAACTTCGATGTGACATAGCTATACCTTATTTTCTAACTCCACATAAGGGCTTGTGCTGAACTGCCCAATGACTGTATCAGGCCAAGCGACACCAGGAATGTGACAAAGTCAGAATCGTTGGCCTTGAAGATCCCGTGTCAGACTTCCAAACGTACCTGATATCCTTCTGTTCAATTTTCTTTTCTTTCATTACATCTCTGACACACTTCTCTATTTCAGTTTCATCAGCATTTAGGGCATTTCTTAGAACCTAAGAAGTTGACAGAGTAAAAGACCCGTGAGGAATGCAGAAATTAATGCAGAAATCTATCATCTGTTTTACTCTTGTTACTTCTCAGCCTCTGGATGCCCGTCACATGAGTGTGCTTTAAAAACTATGAAAAGAGAACAGTCGATAAATTGAAAATGTGTATGATAAATGTGCTCAAATCACATACAAGAAGATCTTCAATAATTAGCTTAATTATTAAATTTCACTTCAATAAAAACGTGCAATTTGTAGGTGACCCACAAAAAAGAAAACACCCAAGTTTAGGTTCTTGTTTGCCTTCAAATGCTGAACTGAAAGATGATCTTCCTAACTTCAGTCTAAATGAATGCAGCCATCAAGGAGCAAAAGTGACAGAACTTCAAGAAAGAAAGAATGCTTCAAAATTAGGAGACAGTAAACTAATGAAATTGAGGTACCAATCCTGAGCTGAAACAACAGGACTCAATATAAAATTCTGCTATTCCAGTCTTCTAGAACAAAGGGCAAATGTTAATAATAAATACACTCTGCCCATCTGAAATCACTTAGCAACTATTTTGTTTCTTCTTCTGAACTTCTCATGGTCACAATGCATTCTTAATACAGTTAACACTCACACCAACACCGTTCTGTTTCAGTGAGGCCAGAGGTAAGTCCTTTAGAACTGAACTGAGAGATGCTCAAAGACCCATCCGTGCTGTGTCTCACTGAAGACACACACATTTGAGGGTGTAAAGTACGGTACCCAACTGCTAAAGAACACTGAGTATGAGCTTGTTAGTTAAAAGTCTACCTGCAAACCTGCGCTTTTCCCAATGATTAGGGGAAGTACTGTATAGGTGGCACATAACTGCTCTCTCTGTATCACCCGCCTACGTCCCAATTCTGGTTTCTGCAAGACCAGCATGGCAGACTGCTGTGGCAGGGAGAAGTGACCTTCTCCAGAATGAATAACTCAGCGCCACGACTTGTCTGACCGCTGCTGAGGAGCGATGAAGGGGTGCGGGGTTGTTTTGGGAAGCCATGTGATTAATCCTGGCATGCAGAGCCCAGAACAGCGCTCTTCTCCCTCCATCTCTTCCTCCTCCACTTTCTTCTTCCCTCAGAAAACATTTTCAGGCATCTCCCTCTGAAATAAGGTGGATAATAACAAATAATTACCTCACATTCTCACGATTTTATTATTTTTAATAATTACCTTGCTTTTTGATGATCCCAGTGAACGTTCTGCAATAGTAACATAAGAAAAGTCACTTACATTGAACTGGATTAGTTTTATTAGTTTATAATAGGCGTTCTTGTGCTACTCTGAGTAATTTTGGGATGACGTGGGTAGATCAACATTAAAACCAACAGGTATCGAGCAACTGAAAGCCTTCAACCACGGCCGTTGATGATGGCTGCTGAGTGCAGTGCTGAAATCAGACTCGCATTTGGCGGCATGTGACCCGCCTCCCTCCCCTCACAGACGAATCGGTGTATTATTTTATGTGCGGCTTTTTCAACGGCGTGAGGATAACAGCGAACAGCACCGGGTTCGCTTCAGGAGGAGGCGGCGATGGCGGCCTCGCGCGGACCCCCTCAGGCGCTATTCCTCCGGCCCGCAGGACCAACGCGGTGACGTCAGGACGCACGCTCTCCCGCGGCCGCCCCCCCACCCCCGTTTACCTATGCCCAGCGTCCTCCGCGCGCCTTCCTTCGCGCCCTCAAAGACGCGCTGCAGCTCGCACTTCCCCGTCAGCAGCCGCCAGAGCCACTTCAGCCAGAAGCGGAAGTAGCTGCTGTACAGGAACCCCCACAAGTGCACCAACATCTCTGCCCGCGGGGATCTCCCCTCACCGCGGAGCTGCCGGCGCCCCTCAGCCCCGCGGGCCGGCAGCGCTCGGCGCCCCGCAGCCTCCCGCCGGAAGCCGCCCGCCGCCTTCCTGACCTGGAAGTGATGCCTGGAAGGGGGGACGGAAGTGCCGGCTGCGGGGCCGCCGGGGGAGCGGCGGCGGGGAGGGGAGAGCAGGGCCGTTCCCGACGCCGTTGCCGTGTGTTGCGGACCCTGCGTGGCCGCTCGCCGGCCTCTCAGTCACGGGCTGGCACAGTGTGTGCCTCAGGGCCGAGCCCTGCGCCAGGACAGGTGGCCGCCTCAGCCCCTGTGTGGCACCAGCGCGCACCTTCACCGCTCTCAGTGCCTTACTGCGTGCGTTTAATGGCTGCTTGCTGAAGTCTGTACAAAGCCGTGTGCTTGGAGATGTGCCCCCCATCGCTGTAACCGAAGGGAAACGTGATCAGAAAGGAGATGTGAATTGGTCTGGGCTACGTGATTGCAGGGAGGGCCTCTGTGCCGTGCCCCTCACTACAACACACTGAGGCCCTGGAGTGTGTCCAGAGAAGGGCAACAGAACTGTGAAGGGTCTGGAGCACAAGCGGCTGAGGGAACTGGGATTGATCAGTGTGGAGTAGAGGGGGCTCAGGGGTGACCCTACAACTGCCTGAAAGGAGGTTGTCGCGAGGTGAGGGTCGGCCTCTTTTCTCAGGTAACAGCGATAGGATGAGGGGTGGTGGTCCCAAGTTGCACCATGGGAGCTTCAGGCTGGATGGTAGGAAAAACTAGGAAGAGTGGTCAGGCACTGGAATGGCCTGCCTAGGGAGGTGGTGCAGTCACCATCCCTGGAGGCGTTCAAGACACATGGATGTGGAACTGAGGGACATAGTTGGTGGACACGGTGGGGATGGGCTGATGATTGGACTAGATGATCTTAGAGGTCTTTTCCAACCTTAATGATTCTGTGGAGCCACCTTTGCCACAGGTTCGGCCCAGGTGTTTGGTTTAGTACTGGTAGGCACCTCCATTGTATTATTATGAATGGTTATTTTAGTAAACATGGGTTGAACCTTCAAGACCAGCGGAAAGAATTCCTGTTCCTCTAAATTGTATGCAAAATTTGATTGGAGAGCAAAACGGGAGCTGACAGACTTGCTTGGCCACATTCTGATACGTTTCTAAATGGGTGGAAATAGAAGCACCTTTTGCACAGAATCAGAAGCCACGTGGCAGGTCCGGTGGCCTGCATCCCAAGGGTGGTTCCAGCGGTGGACCAGCACATTTGCCATTGGCCCTTTGTATTTTTGCAGTCACGGGGATGCAGAGTTTTGTGCGGGGAAATCACTGACAGGTCAGCTTCAGTTGTTTGATTTCAAGTCTGATTCCCGCTCTATGGGGAGAGCTCCTTAGATACAAGGAAAAAATCTTTTACAGTGAGGGTGGTGAGGCAGTGGAACAGGTTACCTAGTGTTGTGGTTGCTGTCCTGTCCCTGGAGGCTTTCAAGGCGAGTCTGGATAAGGCCCTGGGCAACCTAATCTAGCTGTGATGTCCCTGTTCACTGCAGGGGAGTTGGACTAGAGGGCCTTCGGAGTTCTCTTTTAACTCTAAGGATTCTATGGTTTTATGAGAGGTGGTGTATCTTAAGAAATGGCAGATGGTCATTCATTTTTTCCAGCGTGGCTTCTTAAATGAGTCATTTGACTCTTAAAACGCTGGAGTGCTACAGGATAAAAATAAACTAGAAAGTATTTCTCTTTTTTGGTGATAGGAGGGCGTGATGGTTGTGTCAGAACGATCTTGGCTTCAGCAGCAGTGCTGTGTTACAGTTTGGGAAGACGGAGGAGTTGCAGCGACGTGAAGAAATGCGGGTAAGAAATTGAAGGGTGGTCAGGTCCTTCCTGTCAGTCTCCATGCCCACACGTTGATTGCTCTGAGATAGCTGAGATGTGGAGCAATAGCTACTGGATTTAGTTCGAAAGTCCAGCAGGTGCGTCCTCACAGCGTGGGTCTGTGCAAACAATGCAACAAATGGAAATCTCAGCAGATGGCAGTTTTGTTGGTGGGTACCAAAATAAAGCCTTCCTACAGCCTGGTTGAGGAGTTTAGCTTTCTGTTGTGTATTTTTAATTACTCAGAAATATCTTCATATAAGGATGGTTCTTTTTTTTTAAATGTTATTTATGCTCACATAGAAATCCCTTTTCGTATGGATTATTAAGAACCAAAGCCACATCTTTTTGTACTACAGGTTTTGGAAATAGTTTTGCTTTGTCTTGTGGTAATCTTTAGCTGTAGATATACAGAGCACACTGCTGTTGTCTTCTCAGTCAGTTCTTACTGCTTCAGTCTTCAGGACTGATGCAAAGAGTATGTGGTGTTGATGATATGTTATAATTAGACCTGTTGCAGTAAGCCTAAAAAATGTGTGAGTCTTGTTTTAGAGTGCTTCTGAAATGCACAAATGTAGGAGAAACAAGTTTGAATTTATTATTTTTTTTACTCATAAAATATGTTAAAATCTGCATTTCAGGGGCATTAGTGTCACTTTCTGTTCTAACCTTGATGGTCTTTTCCGTGTCTAACAAGCAAGTGTAAACTCTTAACCCAGAGCTTCATTTGGTCCTCTGTACAACTGAGCGATCCAGCAGAGAACATCTGATGACACAAATGCTACTGGTTGAACTGATGTTTCTGCATGACAGTGCTCAGTCAATTCATCAGTTACATTAGGACATTCCGAAACGTAAAAGGTACCTTAGGAAAACAGTCCTCATTTCTTCTTGTGTTCAGTCGGTGCTTTCCGCTACCACCTTCAGAGAGACTTCAGCATAAGGAAGGATAATGACCTACTGTTCACCTTTTAAAACTACATTTCTTAAATGACAGCAGGGCAAATACTTTAGCCAGCAGTATCAGCTGGATCTCTACAGTCAGAAAGCGTTCCATGGCACTGACTGTTACCTATTGTTACGGGTAGTTATTCTCTGTTTGTGTGCCCTTGGAGATGAAGGACGGCAGCAACGTGCATGCAGAATAATCCTATTAGTTGTTTCACCCATGAGCCTGTGTTCTGTCAAATATTTATTTTAATCTTTCATATCTCTGTTCTTGCTTACATAGAGATGTGTGAAAATAGCACTGAAAATGCAACTTAGAAGAAAAGACGTTCAGTTAAAGCACATGAGGACAAGCCTAGAAACCTGTTCTGGCAGGTAAGCCATCTCAGTGGAACCAGCCTGCTGAACTGCTGGCTCAGTGGAGGTGGCAGGGTTACCCTATGGTAATATGTTCTACTTATCTGTTCTTTAACAGTTAGGTGGGTTTTTTTTGTTTTTTTTTTTTTTTTAATTATCAATATGCCAAAAATGCTGCTGGGAGGTAAGACAAGGAAAAAAAATAGCACATTTTATACTGGTCTTGAGTAGTTTTTGAACATATGCAGTGTATTATGGCTGCGCCAGGGAAGGCTCAGGCTGGACGTTAGGAAATACTACTTCTCTGAA
>PPHD01000871.1:26118-51380 GCA_002909625.1 Bambusicola thoracicus
AAAAACCGACAAAAAACCATAAAAGATTTCTTGCTACTTTCTCTTTTTACTTTCCCTTTTTCACCTCACAGTCCCAATCAGTTGGAGATAGAAGCCTTCAAAGGGGAGGTACTTCTAAACAAGGCTATTGCTGGGGACAGATGTAGTGCTTCATGATATATTTGAAGCTTCCTCCTCGCCTTGTCAGTTATATCCATGGAAATGCTCTGTGGTTCTTTTCAACCAAGCTACTGGAGGACACTGTTTTGGTTCTGTGTAGATACTTAGAAACTTAGAGCAGTGCTTTCCACGTGCATGCTAAAATTCATTTCAACTTAATGACCATTTAGTATTTAGAGTATTTAGCTTCATAGTATTTCTGATTCAGTCTTCATAGTTTGCTAAACTTATATCAGTAATAAACTTTGATTATGACAGTGTCTTCTCACACAGCAAAGTACAGAAAGTCCACTACTGCTTTCCAAACCTTTTTTTCCCCAAAGCATAACTAATAGATAGTATTGCTTATTTATAAATAATCTAATGGCATGTTATTTTGTGTTCCAATTTGTGTGCAATTATATATTCATTAAGGGTGAGCAAGTACTACATTCTTTTTGTCAAACCTATGTTTCCCCAGCTGTCGAAATTGAGTAAGTAGGTCAAGGCTCTTGTAATGGCTGAACTGAACGGAGACTTCAATTCTGAAAGACGCAGATGTGGTTTCCCTCTTCTGGCCTGAAGAAGTAGATAAGGGCATTTACAAATGCTGACTTCTGTGGCTGTGCTTGGTGAAAACTGAGTATTGACATTTTATTTGCCAGAGATGCAGAATTTTTTGGTAGGCTCACCTCTAAGCAAGCAAATAAAAACACCGTTAATTGATGCTGGCTAAAATGTCATCCTGGTAGTTTTGAGTCACACCAACACTAGATAGCCAAAATAATAGAAAAGAGAGAGACTGTAATGTTTTTTTCACGTGCAGTTTCCATACTAATTCTTCCTCTAGCATAGTCGTACTGAAGGGGTTTTATTTTACGCTATTACCACTTCGGAAATGCCAGTGGGATAACACTCCTAGTGTTTAATTGTGAAGCACCACCACTAGAAGACGATTAATTCCCTTTGTCAAAAGCACTGAGTTATATCTCAGGATAACATGTATTTTTCCTAAGACTGTGGGCTCTTTCTCTGTTGCTTGCATCTTCCCAGAAGGAACATATAGAACTTGGAGTGAAGATTAAACCTCCGCTGTTTTCTTGGCACTCAGTGCTATCTAGCTTCTAGAGAGGCAGTATCAATTTAAAGAAAAATGCTCATCAGTTACTGTATGGTTAATTTACGCTCCTGAATTCGTCTTTGAATTTCCAGCTGAGTCTTCACCATGTTTACATGTATTAATGCTCTGTTTGGAATCTCTTGCTCTAAAACACTATGATTAATGTCTTTCAGTCGCCTAAATCAATTTTCAACTCCTGTTTCCACTTTATTCCTATTCATACTGAAGCAGAAAGCTAAAGGTTGAATTATGGCACTGGAAACACAATTGCAAAAGAAAAGCATAAAAGAAGAAAATGTATTTCTATGTAGCATTTGATGAGATGGATCTTCCTTAGGTGTTCCAATAATGCAGCTGTTTGGGATTCTGGCTCTGTAGCCTGATGCCTCATGACAGAGGCAAAAAAAAGCAGCAGCAGTACAAAACATTTTAAATGAAGTAGAAATCCCTTCCTTTGGTTTTTTTCAAAGCTTTTTTTTTTTCCTATTAAAACTTTCACAAAATCCTTTATTTACCTGAAAATTCAGAGCTTCTTCTAATGCATTCCATTAGCAAAAAATGAATTTTTAAGTAGTTGACCTTGGAAATTTGTTTCTGGGAGAAGGGACGATCTCTTCATATTAAGTTGCATATAATTGCATTGCTGAACAGTAGCATATTTTTTGGTTATTACTGTGATGTTTGATTTGCATGTTAGTTTCCATGTGGAAACAACGTGGTTTTGAATAGCAGTGTTCTGGAATTCCGCCTGTTCTCTTGATGTTATCATTCATGGAGTTGTCGTGAGATCCAGTTCTTCAGCGTTTCCTACAAAAGAACATTACATAATTACAGTTTTCAGTGTGACAAGGAATCATCTGCATGAGTCTCTTACTGAAAAATGTTGGGTTTACTGGATAGCATCTTCCTTTGTAACTCAGAGTCCTTCGCTGACTTTTTCCTTATTACTGACATTATATTCTAATTCATGGCTTCAGTTCCAAGCCTTTACTCAGCTGTGCTCCCTAAATTCTACTTCTGAATTCTCTTCCAGGCTTCTTCATTCTATGAGTAAACTTTGAGCGGCATCTTTGTTCCTATACTCCTCCTCATGTCTTCTTCTGGACTCTCCTATTCTTACGCTTTTGCTTTATTCTATAATATTAGCTCAGCTCTGCAAATAAATTGTGTTCTGTTTGCAGGAAATGACCTAGACACATACCAACACCAGTTCCTGGAACTTCGTCAAAGACTATTGTATGCTGAAAAAGAAAATAAGAAAAGATCACATGAGCTGAGCAGTGTCCTAGATAAAATAAAACATATAGTTGCAAAAAGAATTAACTTGACGACAAGTCATACAGGTTTGTATGCATAAAAAATGGATTGTATTAAAAACCCGGAATTTTGTGTGCTCGTGTATTTTTAATGCTGGCATGAGGAGAAAAATCATTGATCGCTGGTAGCAGCAGCAGAGAAAAGTTTCTATTGAGAAAGAAAAGCCGTGGTGAAGCAACCTGTAGCCTATCTTTAAATAGCATCTACCAAGTAGGGCAATTAAACAAATAAGGAACTAAGTAACTAAATAAGGGAGAAAAAAAAAAGGGAACTGACTGCAGTGATGTAACAGGGGCAAGCACAGGTCAAACCTGTAATATTGTTATCTAGCTTTTTACAGTGCATGAACTCTCTTACTGCCAACTAGAGAGCACTGAATAAGCTGTTTTTTTGTTGGTTTTTTTTTCCCAGCTTTTATTATACAGCTATATGCTGATAGTACTGGGGCTGTGCCTAATCTGGAAGGCAGGTACGCCTACTCCCTGATGTGTTCCCTCCTGCCTAGGTGGGAGCACATTTCAGCCATGAGTGCTTTACATAAGTATGGTTACCACTTGGAAGTGAAGTCAGTTTAGAAAAGAAAGGAAAGCCTCTGAGGAGGCAATGTTCTACATTGATGTTTTCTTACACTTCTTTTTGAAGAGGAAGACCAAAATGGAGTTGACTCTAGTGATCTGGCTTCTTCCCATTGTTTAATTAAACATATTAGATCGTTGTCTTACAGGCAGTTGTACATCTCCATCTGTCTGCAGACTGGTAGTTACATACAACGATCAGACAAATCAGTTCTCGCCCCTAAAAGAAATGCTGTAGGATCTGCCTTCCTCCCTGTTCAGGGAAGAAACGCTACTTCCCTGGGGAGAGAGGGAAAATCACAAAGGGAGTCTCTGCCCTGGAAGCATTCCACAACACACTTAGGCCTTGAAAAAGAGTCTGAGTGCTGCTGTGAACTATTTCTTTAAAATCCTTGTTTGTATTCAGTACAGCAGAGAGGCATCTGATTAGAATAGAGAATTATCCAGGACTGATACAGGGAAAAAGAATGAAATGCATTCCTGGTTTGTGTAGACAACTTGTTGTTGTTGTTTTTGCCTTTTCGTTTTCTTTTTTTAATCTTGTTATGCCATGCCTCTTTTGGGTTGTTTTTTTCAATATTAATGCAGTGGGACTGTTTGGATGCATGTAAGCAAATGCTTAACTGTGGGTAGGCCATCGGAGTGTTAGACTAGAAATTGCCTTGTCAGCCACAGCGTACTGCGCACAAAAAGGTACTGCCAAATGCACACAGCAGCAGCAGAGGGAGGTGCGAGTCTCTCTTCCTTGTGTTCTTTACTCCTGTTGGATACAGGCAAGTGTTAAAGTTGTCCATTCATAGTATTCAAAGAAGCAATTTCTTAAAATTGCTGAATGTTCTTAATTTTTACTTTTTTCCTCATATTTTAATTCATTTCTTTCTTTCATTGCACACAATCCAACTGAAGTCCCTTGTGCAGCCCTTGATAGGTACTAATTCCTAATAGAAATGGAAAGTCCTATGAAGTTGCAAAGGTACTTAAACAGAAAAAAAAAGAAGTACTTGATATGCCATAAAATTCCAGTGTGTTTAATGCAAAGCAAGGTGAAGGACTCTCACTCATACCCAAATGCTTGGAGGTAGATATTTCTGTTTGTGTGGTTGTTTGTGGGATGTTTTTTTTGTTGTTGTTTGCTTATTTTGCTTTTGTTGGTGGATTTTGTTTTGTTTTATTAAAGAGTCAGACTGGGGAATCTCTGCTGACTTTCTAATTTTCAGTGGAACTATCTTCTGAATATTGAAGAACTTCAAACATTCGGCCTTTTGGGAAGTCTTCGTTGAGCTAAGCTGAATGAGTAAAGTAGGTTATGGCGATTTGTAGGGCTTGTATTAAGTAATTTTGAACACTGGTAAATTTGAGGCCTTACATTAGGTGCGTTTCTTTCATAACTTTCAAAGTCAGTAAGCTTTCTGCTGCCCTGCTGCAGGCTGTAAGACTACAGGTTTTCAATTCTTCTGCAGCTTGGAAGGTTGCTAACATCATGTTGTTTACAAAAAGTAGTGAAGTGTTGCTCTGATACCAGGAAGCATGAGCACCAGCCTCTCTGCAAAACTGATCACGTATCTCAAGGAGGCAGCCCCTGAAGTAAGAACTACCATAGATAAATTCATAGGAGGAGGCTTTCTTTCAGTTTTCTTTCCACGATGAAATGTAGTCTTTATTTCAGTCCATTCAAATAAATTGCATCATACATATCCTCTCAGCTCCTGCGGGTATCTTACATTCAGTGTAATTTTCTTTCATCAGCTTATAATTAAATCTGCAATGATTTTAGAATTCAGTTGTTACTTTTTTATTAAATTTATTTTAAAGACTGTTTACCACCACTGGATCACTCAGGAATGCACACATGAAGGAAAAGAAGCTCAGAAATGAATGGTATCTGTGGGGAGGGTTGCGCTGTGCTGTTCTCCAGTGGTGTTCCACAGGAGGGGCTCATGCTGACTGCAGTGTGTGTGATGCATGTTACCACAGACTCATCTGTGGGATCTCCTCATGTTCATTTCTGAGATAGATCAGACAAATTGGAAGAGTTCCATTAGTCTGAAACAGAACTCGACCACCAGGCAGGTCAATTATTAATCGTTATGAAGTGTGTTACAAATAATCGTTTTTGACGAATGATTCTGATGGAATAAACTTGTGTGTGGTAATCAGCTAAAATAATAGCTAGTTGAAACTGGTGAAATAATAGCTGCCAGCTTTATTTTTTATGCTTACACGTGGATTTGTTATTTCTTTAAGATGGCATGAAGGTATTAAATGTCACTGGAAAACTCCCCATGCATCTTACAAACCTGTACTACTACCTACCTCACCTTCGAGAATATGAAGATGCCATTTTTCCAAATGTTGTTATTGGACAACAGAGAACTGGAGGTAGGAAACAAAGTTTAGTTTGTATTTTACACATAGATTTTGTTCATAGTTTGCACTAAATTCTTGCTATGATACATGCTCAAAGTTGGGAGGGATTTTTCTCTGGTAATTTTATAAAGAGTTGCCAAATGGAATAAATGGGAATGGCAGAAGTACTTCTACCACTCCCATCCTAATTTCAAGTCCTTACCCCACAGTATTCTGGTAAACTTCTTAAATTATCAACAAAAATAATCATTATTGAAAAAGAATATTCTTTCATGTTTAGTCACATTTTTATACAGCTAAGGAGCATTGCTGGGCATTTTTTTTTCCACAAAACTATAATAAATAAGGAAGCTATGGACAATTTACAGTTCACTCAGTTTGCTAACGTTGAGGCAGGTGGTAAGGTGATGTTACTATTTGAAAGACATTAATACATCTTCAGTCTGTTTCATTCATCTGAGAAATCCACTGACAACTGCACAAATAGTAATGAATTCCAGTGAACTAATACAAATTTCTAAGTTGTATCTTCTCCCAACTGTTAAGCTGTAAGTAAAAAGGGTAGTCAAAGGCAGTAAGCAAGCATTGAATTAATAAACTATTTTGCTAGGTTTATATATATTTTTTTAATTTTGTCTTTTCTGTGGGGCTGATTTAATGTAAAGTAACATTGACAGCACTTCTAATTCGATTCAAAAATGATGTGGCAGAGCCCATGACAGTGGATAACTTTCTACCGTCCTCTCATTAGTAGGTGTAGTTGGGGCAGTGTGGTTTAGTACAGTGGTTCTCGCTGGAGTGCTCACAGATCTGTGTGAGTCTGCAAAAGGCCAGAAGTAGTCAGCAATAAGCAGTGAAAAAACATCCTACTTTTAATTTTTATTTCTTTGTGAGTGAAGATTACAATAGCAAGACTGCAGTCAGCTCTTGCTGTTGTGTGCAAGTTGACCTTCAGTGTGTAAGAACAAACAAAAGCCTAGAGTTTAGCTAGTTGTGTGCTGGAAAGGAACGTGGAACATCTGTGTTTTTAAGTTGATGCTGGCACCGATGATGAAGTCCAGAGCAAGTCATGAACTGAACCTATTCCTTTTCTTCAAAACCCTGAACTTCCATGCCAACCTCCTGTGGTTTTTTTTTTTTTTTTTTTTTTTTTTTGTGAAAAGGAGTATTCTGCAAGGACTAAGAATTCCATAGGTTTATCAAGCTATATTAGGTCACTGAATTCAGTAATGCCCTCACCAATAAAAAAAGAGAAGTCCTCCTTACAGTCTGGTGATATAATATAGCACTGTTCCACTACTAGGTCAGTCTTAGTCAGAGTCAATTTCAGTTCCTTTCTTCGTAATGATGATTATGCATACATTCATTTGTTCTTCTTACTACATTAAAGCTATTAGTTCATAACAGTTAAACTACTCAAGATTTTTTTTATATGGATTTCTTTCTGAGATAACCACCATTCATGACCTATGAGAGCCTTCTCACTAAAGTAGTGCAGTTTTAATTTTTGTTATTCAGATATCCAACTCCATACCAAGAATTAGTATTTACTTTACAATACCAGCTTCTGAAACTCAGTAGCAGATACATGTGTTTGCCAGAACCAGCATTATATTCCCAAATGTTTATTATCTATGTAGAGGAAACTGGTGCTTGTAACACAGGCATAGGTATCTCTGACCTAAGCATACGTGGATATATCTCTTCCTGGTAGCAAGGCAAATGCTGTCATAGTCCTATAGTAATATCGAATGTCACCGTGTAAGCGAATCAGTGAATGTTCAAAGTAGTGGTTATCTTCTGACATTATAGTTTCATTCAGATGACCTAAGGTTATCCCAAACCAGAATTAAAATGGAATTTATGTTTACTTTCACCTGACATAAGTTGATTTGACTTTTCATTTCTTTCTTTGCAGTCTCACTGGTGATGGGTATTCCTACCGTGAAAAGGGAAAAACAAAGCTACCTGATGAGCACGCTGCATTCCCTATTGTATGGACTTTCTGAAAAGCAAAAGAATGACTGTGTAATAATCATCTTTGTAGCAGAGGTAAGTTTGCATGAGAAGGTTCAGGATACTAATAGGAAGACAACGAAGAAATTCTTGTCTTAGTATGAACATGTAGGAAGTGTTGCTAAGTACCACCTTCAGGCTTTGTGAAGGGTTTCTTCAGTGCTGGATGAGACGGTCTTCATATGTGGAGAATACTGTAACTCAGATGTCTGAAGGGGGAAAAATGCCCACATTACAGCAATCAGATTTTGAGATAAAAATCATACAAACTGATTTTATCTGAAAATTGTATGCTACTGAAAGTATGAGAAGTTCTTCACAGAAGAATTCCATAGAACCTGAAAAAAGTGGATTTATTCTGTCTAACAAAAAATACAGCTTATTTATCTCCTATTTTGATATCATATATCTTGCAAAGTACCTTAGCATGTTGGAGACTTTTGTTAAAAACAAAGTTGTTTTAAATTGTTCAGAGACATGAACATCCCATACTTGGAAAAGTAAGCAGTTCTCAAGGTAAAATACAAGTGATTTGTTTTTTCATTTCAAGTTGTCTTGAGCACACTGAAAAGAAATACAGCAGAGATGTGGTGACATTTGCTAGTAGATGAAAGACTGCAGTTATTCAAAACTCATTCTTCATATTTCTTTGTCCTTCCATAAGAGACATTATATTTCACAAATGAACTGAATGTATTCATAATGAACGTCTTCTCAGTGAATAGATATGGATACTCATTAAGAGTTAAAGTTTATTTTTCAGTTGAGTAACAATTTACAATAGCTTTTACAACTGTAATACTGTCAACAGAAATAGCCCCACATTCTGAACTTTAGATAGATCTTAACTGCCATTTAGATAAACCTTCTATTACAGTCCTTCAGAGAGTTATTTGTTTTTTTAAGAGTTAACTTCTGAAATTGTACAGTTTCTCACTGTGGACAGTTCTAAAAGTGCATTTTTTAACAAATAGTAGCTTAAGTTTTATTAACAGTCCAATTCAGCTTATTTAAGATTAAACTGCTGCTGCAAGAGTTAGTCTCTCCCCTTTCTCTCATCCCCAAAGTCAGGTTCATGCAAATTTCATTTTTCAGCCATGCAGTAAATTACAATAGGTGAACTGTACTGATATGAGAGGTGATAAGAACATGTAGGTATGGGAAAAGGGCAGATCTGTTCATTGATCATGAATGCACACCTTCCTTTTTCTCACAAAGCTTCCAAAGATCAAGGTGAATATTTACATCATGGGTTAACTCAGAGTAACTTATTGCCTGCAAGTGCTGGTGGGGTTTTTTTTTCTTATCACATGTTTTTTTTTCCACTTGTTGTATAGCTGGTAATGATCACTTCTGTATTACAGAAAAAGAAATATCTTAACTGCTAAGGAGGGTATTGTATTGCTTTGGAAACACATTCATTAAATTCGGCCCTGCATGATGTATGTTGGTCACTCCAAAAGTAATGCCTCCTATTTACTTCCATGGAAATGATAACTGATACAAAGAACTCAATAACACTATTTGATGGATAAAATTCTCAGCTACAAAACCCTGTTTTTCAGCATAGGAGCCACCATTAGCTATGCATTTTCACTGGCAACAAACAAGAGCCTGTATGCTGTGCTTGTGAACATCTGCACCAGTGGAGGTGACCCACTGCCGCCACTGCTGAAAACGCACCACCCACCACCAAACACTGTTTGGTCTCCATAAACGTTCAGCAAGCATTGATGAATGTGCAGTTTTTTCCTCATGGGGGAAATTCAGTAGCATCCCTTTGTTTCATACACACCTCTGTATCAGGCGCCATTTTGTCAGAGCGTGTCTCTACTACCATCTGTTGCACAGCAACAACACATAATGGAATACTGGTGGGAAGGCTCAACCTCCACTGCCATACCACCAACATCCATCTTTGATGCCGTGGGCCAACATAATAAAATGGGAGGCACTACTTTTGGAGCAGTTTCATAGTTAACAGATGTGTTTTCCACACCAGAATTTCATGGAATTTCATGGAATAGGAGCACTGAACAAGTATATACTCAAAGTTTTCAGACTAAGAGCTGTAAGTTTGTTACACTAAGAAGAAGCTAAATAAACATTTTAGGTGTTGTTAGCTTTATACAATTTTACTTAAGCAACTTTTCTCAACATCCACAGGCCTCTTTTGTGATTTTTGGATGATTAACCCCAAATAATTCCTTTTAGTGACAGTTACACAGTTGTGCTTTTCTGGCTTAAGTGAAAGCTGTAGCGTAGTTTCTGCAGAAGATAGCTTGGCTGTCTGCAGAAGTAATGAAAAAGCAAAATGTCATACTGTCCTGTAGTGGAAATACAACTGTAACATATTGCTCTTGCTTCCAATGAATAAATTAGAGAATAGAAATGAAGTGTTTTCATGTAAATATTTCCTACAAAATGTTGCTTGATGCTTAATGCAGAAATGGGTGACTTGAAATAAAAGCCCACCTCTTTTCCTTAGGTGAATGCAGAATATGTTAACAGTGTTGCAGAAAGTGTTAAAACCAGGTAAGTCCCGTACAGTGCAACATTCAGCAGCGGACAGACAAGTTTTGAGCTTTTATGAGAATAATTAGAGCGTTTCAGCAATAAATTATAACACTGCCATACTGAAATGGAACTGCTAAGACATGAGATAAAGGTGCGCTCGTAATATGCGTATCGTAAATTCAGAACACAAGGATGTATATCAGTTTATTTTCCTTTTTATGTTCATAAATATGCTTTAAATAATCAGATGAGGTCTCAGCTCAAGTCTCTCAACAAATATTTACTTGAACGTAAGTCTTTTCTCTGTAAATATAATGATACAATTGAAAGCACTTGGGGCTACATGTATTCAGTCCCCTCCTGACTTCACAGCCCTACAATCCTGAAGTTCATCATATTTTCTGGGTGGTTTCATTTCCTTGTTTGCCCCTGTTTCATGAAGGCAGTGGATTTGGGGCAGCAATCAGCTTATAACGTAATGTGAAGTACCCGTACAGGATGGGTAACATGAGATGGATATTCTTAGTCATGCAAAATTAATGTTAGCTTGCATTCTTTCACATGGACATTTACAGCTGTGAAAAACCTTACAGTAGCTTGAGAAGAGCACTACTAAATAAAAATGCTCGGGTAAAAGAATGCATTCATTGGTAGATTCATTTGATCTGACGAAAGCTGCTTTCTAAGAAATGGTGTAGCGTAGCTAACAGTCACAGGTAAGGCCAAAAGCTCTGAACCTCAGTTATCTGAAAGAAAGCAAGAGATGATATATGCTTTTTCAATGACTTTTAAAGTGGAAATTAGAGCTGAGACCTAAACCTCCATGCCGGACCTCCATTAAAGACAGCGTCATTTTGACTGGAATGTAGAAGTGGATTGAGGAGGAGTAAGGAACATGGTAGTTCTTGCACAGTTGCCTGTAATTCTAGGTAGTAAATTTCATTTGTTAATTGAACTGCATTTTTATATGATTTCCAATTCAAATTTCTCTTTCGTGTTTTCTGCTACTTGAGTGAGATACTGTTCTGCCTGTTCCAGTCATTGGCAAGAACCTCATCTTGGTTCCTAATGCCCCTACCTGGCAACATGCATGATTAAGTTCTTTGCTAGACTTGTGAATTCCACTTCTGGAGATGGAAATGCAATTTTTGGGAGCTACTGTGTGTGGTTACAGTCAAAAATCTTTTTAAAGAATGGAGTCTCTCTAAACTTTTCTTCATAGCTTCCCCAGAGAGGTCCAGTCTGGTCTCCTAGAGATTATTTCTCCTCCTGCTTCTTATTATCCAGATCTTTCCAATCTGAGGAAAACATTTGGGGATTCAGAGGACAGAGTAAGGTAAGATAGCTTCAGTAAAACCTAAGAACTCTTTTCTAAGAGTATAAAATGGAAAATTATTCAAAAGTCAGTGTTGTTTGAGGTGATACGATTTTTGTATTTCAGAGCTAATGGACCTGAAGTGTACTCTTTTTTCCCCCCCATTTATGTATTTATTTACTTATTTAAACCATTATGCAAGGAGTTCTTGTGAAGAGCTAATGCTGTACACGGGCTTCAGAGTGACAATCAGGGCTTCTCCTTTGTATCCCGTCTCTGGGTATCCCATAGGTTTTAAAGCACACAGATAATGCCAAGAGATGATAGGCTAGATAATTTAGTGATAAAGGAAAAACAAAAAAACAAAAAATGTTTTATCTAACAAACAAGGGAGGGGATGGGAGAATGCACAAAGAAAGGCCCATGTGGCTCCTTGAATAACTAGTAACAATTAGTGTGGGTTTAGTTAATGACCTAACTTGTGATTGTGGATGTTTTTTAGTACCGTTAATGATTTATCTTAACTTCTGGGGATTTCATTCAAATTCACTAAGGCTGGGATTATAACCTAACAAAACTGATCAACTGGAAGAAAATAATTTTCTTTTGACCAACAATAACTGTAATTTATGTGAAAAAGAAGTAGTGTGCCTAGGAGCTACATAAACAGTGCAGCAAAAGGTGTGCAGTACTTAAGAGTTTGGGTTGATTGAACTCAGCAAATATAAGGGATTTACAGATAAACCTTCTATTTTCCAGAGCATAAACATTCTTATGTACTTAAGTTTCAGATATGATTAGTTTTGAATTGGGTACTCTGTGAGTGCACTTTGATGTTAATTGTTTTATGTACAGATAATTGGCATTGAAAATTGAGTATCAGCTTCCTCCGTTGGTAAAATGAGATGCTGTACTTCACAGAGAAAAATCTGTGTTTGCATTTAAGTCAGAAAATGAATTTTTGCCTACCTGCTTCTCTATTCTTGATCAGTAAAAGCACTCAATTTTATAATGCTGTGAATGATCTTTAAATATTAATTGTGTATTGACCTCTACTGTTCATAATGTAATGAGCAGGCTCCTTAGGTCATTTGAAATGAATCTACTTGTTAAACATTTAGAATATTTAATTTCAGGCTGAGTTGATACAGATTTAAATGTTTTGCTTAGTTAACATCAACTTTTATGGGGAATTCAAATTATTTGTTGATGTCTACACCCATTAATACTACTTGATTTCTTCTTGTTCACTTAACAGTGAGTTAGAATACTCAAACTTATGACTGTACTGCTCTTAATGCTTTTACTATACGAATAACTTTTGGAAATTACCCAAGAAGATTTTCAGAATGTACTGCTTATGTTTAGGTGGAGAACGAAACAGAATTTGGATTATAGCTTTTTAATGCTGTATGCTCAACCTAAGGGAACATTTTATTTACAGGTATGTTCACATCATCATTAAGCAGCTGCAATACATCTCTATTGATTATTAACTGTTGATTTTATTTTTTCCCTAAGGCTTCAATAAAAATGTCATTTTCTATGTGTTTTTTGCATTCTTTAGAAACATCTCTATATTTCTGTGTTTGTATACATATCTTGCAGCTACATATTTCATTATTTCATTAAATCTATCTGTATCTCCATGATGTCTGATGATAAGATAACTGAAGCATTAGGTAAAGAGAATCAGAGTTCAGAGTATTTTCATTTGGTGCATAAAGACAGAATAATGGTAATAGGTCCAGCTTGTAGCTCAAATTATGAAGGACCAAAAGACCTTAGATGACTTTTCCAGATAAGAAAATATACCAGTGTAGAGATGCCGGTGACAAGGTTATGCAGCAGGTTTATAAGAATCCTTAATTCACCAGATGATTTAGTGTTAGATTTTAAGAAGATCCCCATGCATTCAGGCTTAGGTTTAGCCATCATTCTAGATTTGCATTCCATAGTGACAAAGCTGTAGAACACTGGTGTGACTTAGGCAGTTTTTGTAGAACCCATGAGATTAAAAAAAAGGAGATGTATTTGTTCTTTGTGTTCCTGTAGACTGAGTTCATTCTGAAATGTTTTACATATGAAAGCATCTTTGAGTTCAGTTGCAGCAATTGTAGGGAGGTGTTTTCTGTCAACGTTCACGTGAACAAACATAAAACTAAATCAATTAGAATCCTTAGTTAAAATCTGCTATGAACTTGGGACTCAGTTAATTGAATTACTGCTACTGTTTTTCTTTGCTTCATAAGGTTTTCCTTGGGGAGACTGGGGAGCTGCATTGTGTCTTTATAGACATATGTAGGCTGTAAGTCAAGCCTCCTATTTGTTAGAGCTTTAAATTGAATAACTTTCATGAAAGTGTATTTTTATCTGTCATTTTCTTTATACTGAAAAAACAGGGTTTTAATAAATCAGCTATTTCTGTAGAACATGAGAGTGAGATTTTTCAGCTTAGTAATCTTCAGATTTGTTGAACAATGATTCAAAACAGAAAAACACACTAGTATAATTTAGAAAGGAAGATGCATTCCTGTTGGATGCCTACACTCCCATTATATGCTGCAGCTCCTGCTGCTTCTTGATTCTAACTTCTCTTAGGCATACTCTTAGATGGCAATTGGGCAAATGGACCATACAGTTTTTACCTTGAACTTCCTGATCAAGTTGTGTACAGCCACTTCATAACTTCCTTTTGCAGATAAGAGCATGAGAAGAACAAGTGGCTGTAAGCTGAAACCAGAAAATTTTAAAGTAGAATGTAGGGGCAGTGTATTAAAGGTAATTGCATAGAGTGTAGCTTACTGAAAAGAATAACTGATACTGAAATCCCTAAGCAGTTGCCCTTGAAGGCAAACGCTCTTCAAGAATATATGCTTTAGTGAAACACAAATCATGGGGCTCAGTACAATTAAATTACTTTTTATAGCATGTGCTACATAGGAGATCAAATTATGTTGTCTAATATTCACTTTCAACTGTCAGCTCTGGAAGAGGCCATTTCAGACCTCTCCCTAGTCAAAACTGCGTTCATAACACATTCACAACCACTTTGCATCAGAGTTTCTATATTT
This sequence comes from Bambusicola thoracicus, assembly GCA_002909625.1. Lineage (NCBI taxonomy): Eukaryota > Metazoa > Chordata > Aves > Galliformes > Phasianidae > Bambusicola > Bambusicola thoracicus. The sequence goes on from PPHD01000871.1 coordinate 40,558, forward strand.
TTCCTTTGTATGGTTTCTTCTGTTGTTTCTCAATATGAAGGTTTTTGTGAGATATGAAGGTATTTTTGAGATACTGTTCTCTCTGCCTTTCCTTTTTTTGTATTCACTCAATTTGTCTTTGAGGATTCTCTGAAACTCTCTTTGATTCCCTGCTGTCCTCCCTTTACATGTAGTGTTTAGTGTTAGTGGTGGCTTGGTTTGGTTGGTTGGTTGGTTTGTTTGTTTGTTTTGTGGTGGTGGTGTTTTCTCTTCTGTATAACTGTCTCCTTAACTCAAACCTCAGATCTCGTTATTAGCAGTTAACTCTGACCTCAGTTCATTTGCTTTTTGATAACTTACCATCAGCGTAAGCTGGCAGGATCAAAGCAGGTCTCTTCATCTTCTCTTTCAATATTGTTCTAATTCCTCCTTGTTTCACTGTTGATGACCCATTTCTCCCTCCCTAGCCTTACACTTGTACACCTCTCATGATCAAATTCAGCTTAAAGCTGTGGGCCCTCTCCCTTAGACTGTTGTTGCTGAATCTGTTGAATGTGCAAAACCAGTAGGAAACCATTTATACCCATAGCATTCATTTTCTGCCAATTTAGCTCCGTGAACCAGATTCCAATGCTATCAGACACATACCAGAACCAATAAAGTACAGCAGTTGGATCAAATTAACTATATCAATACACTGCGCTCCAACTTTTTCCAGAAGGCTTTGACTCTCTTCCTGTGTTTTTCTCATTCACACCACATTCAAGTCTGAATTACTTTCTCCTAAATTATTTTTTAAATTAATTTATTTTATCTGCCTCTAAACATTTTGTTCAGAATCATTATTTGCAGATTTAGTAACCGGCACAGCTTCTATTTTTCCAGATCTCCCATTCTCCTCTGAAAACTGTGCAAAAACTGCCAAGTCTTTTCCCATTTCCTTGATGGGTATCACTTTCCTTTTCTGACTATCCTTTAGTTGGCTTTTCTGCTGTGTTCGGCTTCAGCCTTCACAACGTGTTGAAAGCTCTTTGTATTTCTGTTCTTCAGCTCTTTTACAGCATGTTCCCTCTTCCATGACAAGTACTCCCAGAAATGTGTTGCACTGGCATGTCAATAAGTATCCCCAGTTCTCCATCACCTGTTAGGTAATAACATATATATATATATATATACTAGGAGTCTGCCTGGGTTAATCTGTTGAGCTGCAGGCCATCTGCTTTAAAAGTTTTTCTTCCCAAACAGTTTACTTATGCTGCTTATCAGTGCTTGCACAACTTCAGTACAAACTCTCTATTGTTTTCCTTAACCTCTATCTTTTTGCATTATGGTTCTGTTTTGTTTTTCTAAGTGAAAGAAAAGCAATCATGGGAAGTAAATATTTAATGAATTATATCAAAACAGTGATATGTAGAAGCAAAACAGCAATCCACTGCAGAATGGCACAGCTTCACAACCGACTGTGCTGCAGCCAGTCCTAATGTGATCATCACTCACATGGGGCAGTACCACCACCTCCTCTGCAAGCAGTAAAACCATCAGTTGCCTTGGTTCTTTTTGTTTCTCCCAGCTGGAAGATGATATTATAGCCAAACCTGATTACGTTCAAAGCATAGAAAACTTTGCTGCTGAACAGTCCCAAGAGTGGATGGTTCTTGAGTTCTCCCAACTTGGATTTATTGGTAAGTATTAAGGCCTCCTCAGCGTCAGTTGGTTTGGAGCTGTTTAAGCAGATCTCATTCAGAATTAAATTTCTTATATGGCAGGACTTGTATATCAGAACTTAACTGGCCCTTCGGAAAAGCTTCCACTGGAAGCCTTTTACTTTCTGTGTTCACTGGCACTGTCTTTCTAATGCAGCATAGAATCTAGTCATTGGGTTCCTGTAAGAAGCAAACTGTTCTGTATCAGGGTACTGTGTGCTCCTGCAGCCTTCTTTTCGCAATTGGAATTTGTACAATCTGTGAAACATCTATTTTCTTTCCTTTGTGGAGCAGAACATGCATCCCATATTGTAATAAAAGTGTTTTTATTTCTTTGTTTTTCTGTTTTTATAGTAGTAAGTTTCCTTTTACATTTTTTTTCGTGGGTTACAACATAATTTACTTGTGATAACACCTTGTAAATATTAGGTCAAACAAAGAAATCTAACAAAATCTGCTGATAAAAATAGCAAGAGAACAAAATGAATATTGATAGAGTTTTAAAGGCAACTTTTTTTAGGTCTTAATGTAAATATATTCAGTAAGTATATTCAGTATGTAATTGCCACTGAAATGGTATGCCTGATGTTTTGAGAGGTTGCTCAGACTTTTTCATCTGAAACATGGATAGAAATGACTGGCAAATTTATGTTGGAACCAGGATATAACTGCATACTGGACTACTCACCTGGTTGACTATGTGAGAATACCTTCATGGATGGGATAAAGTTAAGTTCCGAAGCAGAAGCCTATGTAAAACTTCCATTAAATATCAGAATTGCATCTGTGTGTTAAAGGCCATGGGTACTCCAGAACATAAAGCTGTTGAATGCTTACTGTGCAGCAACAAAGAAGATTTAAATATCCAACTTGTCTTGCTTTCAGGAAAATTGTTTAAATCAGAAGACTTGCCACTTCTAGTAGAATTTTTTCTGATGTTCTATAAAGATAAGCCCATAGACTGGCTTCTTGACCACCTGTTTTGGGTCAAAGTGTGCAATCCAGAAAAGGATGCGGTAAGTATGTCTATGCATTTATGAATATAAGTATACTCAATCTCCATCACAACACAGTTTGTTTTCAAAAAGCAGAATAAAAACCTCTCAACTCAAGAGCTGCTACAGGTCAGCGTAGTATGGCACTATGGCCAGTGCAAACTCTTATCTGCCGCAGCTGCCTATTTAGACAACCCTGCAACACCAAAGAAGATTTTGAATACGTGAACTTATATGGACTGTCACTTCTCATAACTTTCTAATGACCTTCTCATGTGAAAGTACAGGTGAATTTGATGGGATCTTAAGTATTTCTTTATGTCCTTTTGCATTCTTTGACTGGTCTTTGGTGCTGGTCACTACTCACACTCTTCGTGTACAACAACACTATGCCAGGTAGAAATGACCAAAGATTCTCCCATTATTTTTTTAAGGTTAAAGATTTGTTTTGATTAGTGGAGTGAGTCCCCACACCACGTGTTTGCACACGTGTTATTTTTGTATTGATAAAGAAGAGACAGATGGGAGTTGTGCAGAACTAGAGCCTAAGGAGAGCTGAACAACAGTATAGCAGAGGTAACTTGGGGACAGCAGAAGGTACCTGATTTTACACTTCAGCAGTGTCACCAAGGAGTCTCTATTCCCAGTTTGTGCAGATAGGATTAAGCTTTGAAATCCTACTCTAGAGTCGGTCTAGATCCTTAAGTACCTCTAATTTAGGCTCCTGCTTAAACTCTGATAAGAGTGAAAAAAGACATTATGATGTTAACACCACCCATTCCAGATGTGTCTCATATGTACCATCCTCAGCTCCTACCAGAAACTAGTACCAGTTATGGTTATTTAATTTCCTGGTATACGTCGTGTCACAAAGTGTATCTACACTGGAAAACAAGGATACAAATATAGTATCTAGGGGCCTTATTCAGTTCTAGGATAAATGATAGATACACCACATAGAGTTTAGTATAGTATATTACATTATAATATTCTCATACACAGCAGAAAGAGCCAAAAAACAGAAATGTAACCGGAATCTACCTCAAGAGGATTGGTTTTGGTCAAAGCAGAAATGATATGACAAGGCCAGGAGTTGAAACAAAATTTGCCAGAAGCAGTTATAAAAATCCATCAGTTTCCAATCTGAGGTGCATTTTACACTTGAGGTGTGAGTGATGATGTACAGTGCACAAATCCCTGAATTAATAGTGGTTGAGCCTGCAAATCTACATTGCACCACGAGTGGAATTATGATGAGCTTATGTCTGGAAAGTGTATTTGAGATAAAATGTCTGTTAAACTAAGGATTACTCGTGTTTGTGTAGGTAAAAAACCTGGACCCATATGCTCAACTACATGATGAAATTGCCCTATGGAAGTTAGCTTGCATCTCCTTCATTTGAATAAAATTTCAGTCGCTTACTTTTTTTTTTTCCAGGCACACTGTGAAAAGGAAAAGGCAAGGTTACGTATCCGTGCTAAGCCATCTCTCTTTCAGCATATGGGACTTCATTCATCGTTGTCTGGGAAGATACAAAATTTGAAAGTAAGCATAAGAAAGGATTGCCTTAGTTCTATGCTTGTGTTTTGGTTTGTTTCTCAATTTGGTATCAAGCATTGCATCTTTAGCATTAGGTGGCACTTCCATATCCTAGAAATGCTGGCTTACAGCTCTGGGGGAGAATATTGTTCTGGCATCTGAATTGCAGATGGGGCATACTGCTTCTGCACAAATGTTTTTGGTCTCTGATCTGAATACTTGCATCAGTCAGAGTGGCATGACACATAGGAACCCTCTTCACAGTACGAGTTTCCATGCACTGTACAAACATAAATGGTTCTGGTGGTCTGTTTTGTCTGAATGGTTGACAGTACCAATACGAAGGATTATTGATAAGAGAAGTATACTGGTAGGATCTGCCAGGTATTTGATAAGGATGAGCAGTGAAGCACCAGATTGCAGGTGCCATTCTGTTAGTGCTGTTTAGACTACTCACAAGATCAGTGTTGGATCAGACTAAATGTTTAGGTAGCCTCTGCTATTGAATGTTCTGGTAGAAGGCAAAGTAGATAACCACAAAATAGTCTATGCTGGAGAAGTTTCTTTTTCTGATCCGTTTACAAACTAGCATTGAATCACACTGATAACAGGGAAATGAATGCCCTTTTCCTATCACAAAGAGATAGTATACATTTTTATTAACTGTTTTCTGGAATAGTTACCTGTAGTAATTCAAGATATTGGAGCACCGTTTTCAGTGTACTTTTAGGAGTGAAATTACCTTTCTTATATCCAACAGGATAAAGATTTTGGTGGAAGTTTGCTACATAAAGCACATAATAATCCACCTGCAAAACTGCATACAAGTCTAAGCATATACCAGCAATATACCTTGGAAAACGTTTACGAAGGAAAAGGCTATTTTTGGGCTACAGCTCCAGTGGCTGGGGACTATATCAGCTTCACCTTTTTGAAGCCACTAAAAGTAGAAAAGTAAGTATTATATGGTACGGAGTATGGCAGACTGCATATATACAGTTTGGATGCAACTTAAGTCCATTCAAAATCACCAGAGTTCAACTGTTTGCATAAACCACGGCCTGATTACTGAGGAAGAATCCAGGATTTGTTTCACTGACTGTACTGTATACATCTGTATTGCCTATAAAAACACTTTGGTCACAGCCAGACACCTAACTTTAGATGTCCCTATGAATAACCAAGTTTCACCTTAAATGTTTTTCTCATTCAAAGAGATCCTCCCACCCCAACGGCTCACATGTGCAAATGCTTATTTTAGGCTTTGGCAGTGCTTTTGCTCATTAACAACAACTGTGGATTATTTAGAGCACCTGAACTGGTCAGTGTCGATAAAGAGGGGGATTCTCTTGGCATTCAGTATACACTGTTCTTGAGATGTATTTCAGAAGCCCAGCTTACGTAGGCCTTAGGATGATAGAAATGAATTCAAGGATAAAACTTCCTTAGCTATTTAAACCTGGGAAAATGAATTGACTCAGACTTTGAGCACTGAAAAGGGGGAATGCTTGTTTGGTTCTCATGGTTCCAGAGTAAGATGGTTTTAACGCTTGTTTTGTTTAAAATAAAAATATCCTAGTATGGTTTGGTGACCCATCAGAACGTTCTAAGGCCTATTTCTGTTCTCTGTAGCCTACAACTGATTGAAGTGAAGGTATTTAAAAGTTTCCTTCAGAAAAGGGAAATATTACTTCTCTAGAGCTTTTCTAAAGTATAAAGTTACTGCAAATAATACACCTTTTTTTTAAATCAGATACTATTTTAGAAGTGGAAATATGGATTACCCTGGTGATATACTATATGACACTACTGTGGAAGTGTTGCCAGCTGATGTAAGTCTCTTATTTCCACTTACAATACACAATACATAATTTCATATTATGGATGATACTTGGCATGTAGGATCACGTTCCAGAAAGCACTGCTGAGGTTGTATTCTTTTGTTTGTTATAGGAAGCTGTAAGGAAAGGCCTGGTTAACTACACTGCAACCAAAGACGGATACTTAAAGATAGGTAAATAGTTAATTGTCGCTTCAAAAACAGACATTTTTCCTCCCATATGAAATGTTTTGCACTTGAGAATTTCATTAGCTCTGTAACGAATGCAACTTTCCAGGGTAGGAACTAGTAAGGAATAGAAACCCTTGGTGCTATTGCGTGTTGTAGTATGAGATGTTTCACCTATTTTGTTTTGATTAATGAAGAGCCTTAACTGTGGTGCCAAAAGCCAAGGCATCTAATCACAGAATGACTGATGCTGGAAGGGATCTATGGCAGTCATCAATAATGAGAACAACTCAGCCTCTGCAAGGTTTTTTAATAGGATAATTGTCTCTGGTTTGGATTTTGCAGCCTTAGCTGAAGAAAAAGGAGTCCATATCGATTATGTTGAAGCATAGCATTGCATTTTTGCACACCAAGTTCCCCTTCAGAGCAATGCTTGACTGCTCTGAATGAGCTGGAGATTCACCACATCTCTGCCAAGGCTTGTTGCCTACTGTTACCTAAACTAAAATGCCAATAAAAATGGACTACTGGGAGACCTACTTTCTTTCCACTTTTCTTCTGTCTGTTCTATCACATAATTGCTGTTTTTTCCTAATGAACCACTTTCAGTTCATCATCACTTCTTGTTTGCTTTAATCTGTATCTTACCATCGCCTCCTCTTGGTTGTTTCAATCAAATGAAAGATCCAGAACCAACTGCTGTCAATTCACAGTTCTACATGCCAGTTCACAGGAAATGAATATCGCACAGAGAATGACTGTTTTTCATTTGCCTGTTCCTTTTGCCAGTTTGACAAGATTAGTTAAGAAGCGTGAAGCTACTGAAGGAGTATATCAGAATTGATACATGATTCCTTATATCTCTTTTTAGAATAACTGTACTCAGAAAAGCTCTTTCTTGTTGTTTATAAGCATTATCTTCCAGTGGCTGTAGTTTGAGCTTTTCCGAACATTTTCCCCTCATGTTCTAGAGTTATTTTGTAATGTAGAACCTTCACATAAGTTCACTTGAAAGTGCATTTTAATCTAATAGGGACTTGTCACTGTGCTTTATTTTTCATTTAGGGGCTTTTGAAAATGGAGTTGCAGAAGGCAGCATCGATCTGTCAGTAGGAGAAATACTGGCTATTCGTTTATTGGTCAACTCTGATTCCCCTGTATGGGCAATACTTAGTGAGGTGAGTCTGTTAATAAAAGCTTTGTTAAATTGGTTTCAGTTTCTCCTATGGCTTAGAATTGATAAGTTACCAGTTTTTATCTAATTTTGAGTTGGATTCTCTGTGAAAAAAATGTGCACAAGTGGAGAACTATATTTAATTATTAACTGGATGAGAATTTATTTCATTGAAGAAGTGCTGGAATGGAATAATTGACCATTATTATTTGCAGAACAGCAATACAGCCGCTAGAATTTGGGTCATGACACACCAGAGGACACGGGGGGGATTCCACCATTTTGGATATTAATAATTACTGTATGCAAATATTTTCAGATGAAAACATGGTTTGTTTATTGGGTTTTTTTTCTGCAAGTTTCAAGCAAGTATCTGAATGTGTGTGAACCTGTAAGTTGAAAGCAGTCACTGACAGTTGCTATAGTCGTACTTGGAAGTAAGGAAAAGCACACTTAAGTAAATGATATCTTCTATGGCTTTGGGATTTTTGTTGTTTTTTTCAGGTACTGATCAAGTTGTCTGAAAACTGAGAACTGGAGAGAGTATATTTTTGACACCTTACTTGTTACAGACTTGTTTGAAGGCTTATCTCACAGCAACAAAAACCTGAGTGGATAAATAACAAATCCAGACCCAATACTGTGTATTGGCAAAGAGTGGAGATAATTGTTAAAAACGTGTAAAAATTGTTAAATCTTTATGTAACAAATATTAAAAGCTATGAGAAACCCGCTTATGTTAGAAACTTCCATCAAATGCTGTTGATTAAGCTGTTCTGTATAAAAATTTCATCTCAGTTGGACAACATTATATATTACTGTAAGCAACTGACATTACAGGCAATCTCAGGGACAGAAAAGGACAGTATATTTCTAGTTCACTAGAACTAAATACATGGACATGTTTAATTTTATTCTTTTTTTAAATGGAAATTGCTTATAAGCTACCATTTGAATACCTTGAAAGTCAAACAGGTATTGTTTGGAGGATTGTACAACTTTGCTGTGACTTGTGCATTGAATTAACTCCAGGCAGTAATTGGTATAACACATGTAACTATATTTTTGTAGGAAGAGTATCTATTTAAATAAAATTTTGTATCCTGACATTTGGTAATCAGTATGTCCTGATGCTTCTATGCTGGTCACGAGCCAACACTCACTACAAATTGGAAAATAAATGGCAAACTGCAGTAGTCTCATTTGAGGTGTTTTTGGGAAACGGCACCTTGGACATCTACCTGTGATGTGCAGACTTCATTTATCACTTTTTTAGCACCTGAAGCACTAAAAATAGTTTGGTAATTTACAATATTCTTTAAAATGTATGTTGTGGTGCCAAGTACAAGTATGTGTATGTATTTTTTGGACCAGGTATTGCAGCCTTAACCTTACTGCACCTCAGGAGAGGGACTCTGGATTTTCAGTGAAGGATTGATGAGTAAATAGTGTTATAGCACCAGTAAGTTTAAGGCAATGGAGCGTAACAGAAGTACACTTACGTACTTTTGCATGTTAATATCAGCAGTGAGCTCTGTGTGTTCAGAACAATCTCTGCTGTGCAAGCAGCAGTTGCAGAACATAAGCCATTTGCCTTCTGAAAGTGAGTTCCTACCTGCAGTTTTCAGTTTAGTTAGCCAGACTGAACCTGCACACACCTCTGCACACCGCATCTCTGAAGCCAGCTTAAAGGCCCCTCGTGACAACCTGCAGTTCAGAAAACTGACCTCGATAGGTACAGAACATCCTTGTACTCTGCATATGCCTGTCTTGGCACAGTACGCTTTTGAGACATTTACACACAACACAGACAGCAAGCTAAGTTAAAAAACAACTGTAAGAAAAGTTTGCAGTTCCATGCCAGATTACCAGCCTCCCTCATTAGCATATACTATTTCCTTATTTTCATTTGGTTTCAAATATAGTCTCCAAAATACTGGCTGCCTCATTGTACGTGCCGCGATCAGGTTAAATGCATGTGTGGGAAGAAAGCATATTTTGCAAGCTCATTCTGAACTGATAATGGTTTATCCTACTCATTTTGATTTCCACTGAAGCGCAGTTATTTATTTCTCTCGGCAGTGTGATTCCTTTCTTCTCTTAAATCCTTTGGGGGACTTTTGAAAGGGAAATGTTAATGTTGATTTCCAATTTAAAAGGCAATTACGAACTTGGCTTCAATGATTTTTTAAGAAAATATATTATCTCCATTAGTTACGTGGGTCTCTAATCTCATCAGTGTTACAGCGACTCTTTGTGTTGTTAAACACAAGTGCGCCTTTCCTGTAAATGCTGGTGGATGACAGATTTATGCTGAGAAGAAATTAGACTCTTAGCAGCTACACCTATTGAGATTTCTTCATCTCAAATTGAAGATGAATTTACTTACTGAATTTAAAACTTCCTCTCATTTCAGTGTTGGGTAGACAGTGTGCCATACACAAGGATAAACAGTTCTACACAAACTGAGATTCCCATCTTTCAACTCGGTTGTTTCTTACGTAAATATTACTTACTCCAGATACACCTTTCATAGATGCCTTACAACAGACAGCAGGAAAATTCTGCAGTAAGCAGATTTCTTGAGATCTCCAGCTGCTTCTAAAAGGATGTATGCATACTTCAAGCTACAAGGATAGTTTTCATCTGTCTTTATTCGTGATGGATTGCACAAGAATATTCCTTGGTGGTTGTGTTTTTTTTAGCTAGAGGTGTCTAAAGATTGAAGCTTGTGTAGGAGTACAGTGCCAAAAGTACTTTAGAGAAGGGTTTGAATTAAGGTTTAACAGAGCCTTCGGATCAACGTTATCTACTCCTTAATAAGAGAAGAAATTATGTGGCTTTTCTATGTGATAAATACACACTGTGTTTAAGCCGTGATGTTTACATTCATCCTTGGAGCTTGTAATTGAATAATCTATGGGGCTCTTAAGTTTTGGTCATATAAAATACAAGCAAAATCAAAGTTTGAAGCTTCTGCATTAGTTTACAGCAACCTTGAAAGGCAGAATATCACAATAATAAATACGAGTGTTTACATTTATGGTTCATCGTGCACGCTCTCGTGTTAACTCCCAGCAGTTGTGAGTGATCTATGCTAGTTAGCAAACTAACATGTGGTACACATAAAGCATACAGAAGCTGTTTACAAAAGCAAGCATTTTGCGTGCAAGGCCAGTAGCCAACACCCAGCTCAACCAGCAAAACAGTAGAAGATTTTAGAATCATAGAATCACGAAGGTTGGAAAAGACCCACAGGATCACCCAGCCCAACCACCCACCCATCACCAATGGTTCTCGCTAAACCACGTCCCTCAACACAACGTCCAAACGTTCCTTGAACACCACCAGGCTCGGTGACTCCACCACCTCTCTGGGCAGCCCATTGCAGTGCCTGACCACCCTTTCAGAGAAGTAGTATTTC
>PPHD01000872.1:0-51334 GCA_002909625.1 Bambusicola thoracicus
AAAATCCTATTAGAAACGATAAGGAAGCACTGAGAGTTTGAGTATAACACTCTTCAAGTATGCTGTTTGGATTTTTTTTTAAATCTGTGAATATACATACATTAAAAAAAACCTTAAAAGTGCGACCAAGGGCTTTGCTTAAAGGTAAGTGTTTCAAGGACTACTTCAAAATACTGTAGCACAACTGTGCGGTTACTGTATATGGCGTGAGGCTTCCACTTCACACACTTAGCAAAGTTAACCAGCCTTACAGAAAGTCACTGTTCAGTCAGGTTAGCACAAATGGCGAACCCAGACGCTGAGTAGGGAAAGAGATCCACACGCTGTTTTGTTTTCCTGTCAAGAAACCACTCCGAACCCAAACATTTGGACATGGAATGTGAGCAGGCTTCACAGTAAAAGTTTAGTGTTACAGGTTTGCTGTGGTACCACCCCTCAAGGCTGCGTGCACTACATTTAGTTTTGCTCATCTTAAGTTAATCACATTTCTCTCTTTCTGACAGGTTTAGTATAGTAGTTCAAGCCACAGTTTAAATCGCCCATTGGTATGCTCCAAATTTCTGTATTTTATTTATTTTGTACACTTTAAAGAATCTTAAGATTTGCATCCAAAGAGAACCATGCTACATAAAAATTATCTGGGATTCTCACCAAAAAAGAGTTCTTGAATAAAATCTAAAAAATACTATTGCAATGCATCTCGCAGAGAAAAAACGTTATTCTAAATGTAAACAAATTCACTCAGACACTTTAAAACTTCAGCGGAGTAGTTGCTGACTAATCTTTGCCACGCTTGCTCACCAAGCGTGCTGGGAGGGGGCGATGCAGCCGATTCCTCATGGCATCATCTGGGGGGAGACAAGAACCGTTCCAAGTAGCCAGAGATGGCATCCCAGTGCTTCCACAAAAAGGCAATGAATACCACTATGAATAAAGTGCTGAACGTCCTATTGCGAGTTTTCATGAGGGGCACGACGCAGTTGGCCACAGTGGAGACGAAGACAAGGAGGACAGCCATGACAGCCAGGAGGATATTGATGAACTTCCCCAGCAGGTTCCTGGCTGTGGCATTCTCCAGACCCTCCAGCTGCACCACCTGCTGCTGCTGCTGCTGTAGCTCCATCTTGGAGATGCGGGTCTGGCATGCTTCCAGGGCCTCCTGTAGACAAGAACACATCGCTTGGTTCCAGCACCCTGCGGGCTGATGCTGCAGCAGCCCATGGCTCTCATCTTAGCAACCAGACCACAGCAGGGCCACCTTCCTCATGCACCTTCTGCAGGATGTAAGTCATTATGCTGATTTCATATCCTGCAGCAGGAGAAGAGGCGGTACCACTTCACGTGATTGAGGAGTCCTCATCAACTAAGTGCAGCAGTGTGTAAGACACCATGTGACCTTACTCCTTCAAGACGTTCTTAGGGAAGTGAAGTGGCAGTTTTGGCAGAAGCCAGGCTTCATTACAACACTTTGCATATAAGCTCTGCCATGTGCAAGGACAGACAGGTCTTACCATCCTTTCTGCTTTGTGTTTGGATCCATAGGAAGGAGGACACAGAGCCCTCAGCAAGCAGACAGCCTTCACCTACTTGAAAGGAGGGCTGTCCACCTCAGTTTGTTTCAGGAGATCCCTGAGGGGAAACTCATTTCAAAACCCCTCTCTGAACAAGTGGAGGTTCCCTCAGGATGAATTTGCTCACCAAATGCGTACAGCCTTTCATTACAAAATAATTATTTGGGGAGATACCTAAGGGTCAGAGACTGAATACAGATCTTACAGAAATCTTTAATGTAAAGTTTAGCAATAAATCTGTGGTGACTTACAACAAATACGGAATCAAAGAAGCATTTCAGAAACAGTTACTGAGGGAGCAGGTGGAAAACCAGACTTCAGTGCTCCCATTTCTGTCACCCACCTGGATGTCCCGGGCTCGCTCATAAGACTGATAGGCAATTTTCTCCTCCATGCTGGCCAGCTCCTGTTTCAGATTCAGGATCTCATTCTGATGGAGCTCAGTCAGGTCATTTAGCTGCTCTTCGAGTCTTTCACATCTAGAAATGAAATGACATGGTACAGCAGCTTTATTGAGAAGGGGGAGGCAACTGTTAAGACCAATAACAACTGAGCAGTGAATACCACAGACCTGTTATTCAAAAATGACTGTGCCTACAGAATTTCGCTTTATAAACAATGTGAGGCCCTTCCAGTGGGAATTCAAGAAAGCCCTTCTACCAGGTAAGCTGACAGCAACACAACTGAGCTGTACTAGAAACAGCAAGGTGCCTTTTATTCCTTCCACAACAGAAAAAGCGAGCAAGACACAGACAACACCTAACTTTCTAACACAGTTTAAGGCCACATTTAGAAAGGATGGAAGTAAGGCTTTTTTTGAGGGGCAACACACACTGAATGCCACAATGGGAACAGACACTGAGCAATTTAAAGCCCATAGACTTTACACACGGAAAATGTGAACCATCACTATAATTCTGGCCAACAGGTCTGTGCTTTCTTTTGGATATAAGTAGGAAAAAAAATGCCACAGTAGCATTAGTCCTGTTTCAAGCCAGGGAAAAACAAGCAGAGAGGAGAAATCATAACTGTCAAGAGATAAAAGAAATCAAGTGCAGAATTAGCATATTTATTCTTCAAACTTTTGTTTTAACCAGAGTGAGTTTCCTTCTGATACTGTGAACTCCTAAGCATTTTCCTCTACCCTTGGAAAAGTAATTGCAATAAAAATGACAACAAAATCATATGCAGTAATATGCCTTAGAGAACATGATAGCATATTCTAATCATTACACGTGAGATTGCATGGAGGTCTGATTTATTGATGTATTTTTAATCTCTTGAAAATGATTCAGCTTAACTATTCAAGACCACTGCATTACTTACAAGAAGGACACGTAAATCACTGAACTGCAGGCTTATTTTGTCAAGTTTGCTATGGTGAGCAATCTGAGAGCAGTTTGGCAGAAGAGGGCTGTACAAGAAAGGAGTTACGGCATCTCTGGGAGAGCTTTGCTTCTCACCGAAGGAGTTTCAAACGGACCTCAGCAATAGCTTCATGTTATTTCAGAACCTTCAAAATACGTTTGGGATACTTTATATTTGTACGCAGCATTCACCGGTGGAATTTCAAGCCCTTTACAAGCAGCTCCTGTTTCAATGCCTTTTAAAAATCAGACAAGTATTTGTCTTGTTCCCAAAAGGCAAACATGAAGAGAGCTCAACAGCCAATCAACACACCAGCCTTCTACTCTGCGCTCCCCACTGCTTCCTCATTCCTGGTCCGTTATCGGCTCTGATGGCAAGGAAGGTGCAGGTACAACTATTGCAGCCACCGTGCTCTTCCCACTCTGATTTCCACTGATTTGTGCTCACTGTAACAGCTTGGGAAAAGTTTCAAGTACAGCTCTTATCATCTGCTCTTGATACTACTAATGGAGAATCCGTAAGGAATTCAACGCAAATAATTCCTTAATTTCTGTCCCCCTCTGACCCTACCCCAATTTAATTGATGTACATATATACACCCATAAAACAAATAAGCACTACTTCTCTATAAATGAGAATTTAAGTTCTGAAACTAAACAAAAAATTCTGCTCTTCCCCTCCCCCAAGTTTTTTAGTGCTTCATGAGCTACATATTCAGAATCCATAGGCAGAAGCTAGTATTGAACAATGCTTTTGGGTTTTCATTTTAAACTGGAAAGTCTAAAGAGAATTTTCATTCACATTCTCGATGCAATAACTACTTAAAGTAAAAAGGAGGAGTCGGGCACAGCAGAGCAGTTTCCAACAAGTGGCCGAGCAGCAGTGAGCCCAGACAGCCCCCAGCTGACCCTGGAGGTGCCAGGGCTGCTGCGCCACCACAGCAAGGCACACGAGGGAACTGGTTTCCCAGGAACTACAAGCTTGAGCACGAGAGCAGCCATGTGAAGACTGGCTAATGAAGAAGGAACCCAGATAATTAATGTTGCCATTTGTTTCCACCTCCTTTAAAAAAAACAAAACAAAACAAAACTTGCCATCAACCAAGAAAGCATAACTAAACTCACTCAGGAGTCCCAAAGGCAGCACGAATCACTTGAAACATATGCCATTTGTTAATGTATTTTAAAGTCCTCCAGCGGGTTTTCACACCAAAAGGAACTAAACCATTCCTGAAAACACTATGATTATATATTTTAACCTCCTACATAAACACCCTTCACAAAACAGCTGTTGCCAGGCAGCTTGAATCCTGCTTCTTTAAAAAGAAACAACCGTATTTTATGAAGTTCAAAACCACCTGCCTAGAGGAAACAGAAGGAACCCCGCCACAGCCGTACAGCTGGGAGTTCAACACAATTGGCACAAGGCTGGCTCCACTGCACAGAGCAGACTGCTGCCTTGCTCTGGGTTCATACCCACCTGAGTCCAGGTTTGCACCCAAGAACCACCTGAGCTTTTTCACAGACAGAAACCACGCGTTAGGCAACTGACAGAACTGGATTAATAATAGTAATGACTTATTTTTGAAGTTCCTCTATTCATCTCCTTTTCATTCCTTGTCTCATTATCTACAATTCAGAAAATGTGGTTTATTTTTCCCATGCTCTTTTACACTCCTGTTGTAGTCTGAGAAGCTAAGAGGGCTTCACTCAACTCCAAGGGCCTGAAGATACAGCTCTCCTGTTAATAGATGGT
This sequence comes from Bambusicola thoracicus, assembly GCA_002909625.1. Taxonomy (NCBI): domain Eukaryota; kingdom Metazoa; phylum Chordata; class Aves; order Galliformes; family Phasianidae; genus Bambusicola; species Bambusicola thoracicus. Next base: position 4,695 of record PPHD01000872.1, read on the forward strand.
TCAGATTTAATTCAGAGGCATTACCTGACACCTGCCAAGAACTTCCCATTATACAAGTGCCAATGTCTGTGCAATACACAATAAGTCTGCCTGTGAAAACAGCAGTACCTCAGCTGGTCAAATCGTACTCTGTTCCAGGTACTGAGAATTCCTCATTAGAATTTATTAATCACCAGCTAAAGTGTGAAATCTCCCCTTAAAATGACCAGAGTCTAGATTGACAATCACAGAAACTTTTCTACATAATAGACGAGTGACAATTGTTGCATTTACTTCATCATCAGAGACACTTGTTTGGAAGGCACTGGGACACTGCTGGGGTGCGCAGGTGAAGTGAGGCACACAGAAACACTTCACCGGGACAGCCAGGTCAGATTTCCACACAGTTTCTGAGGCTCATAGTTTGGAAATCAGGGAACTGACTTGAAAATTACTAAGAAAAAGAATTACAGATATCTCATTTTTTAAGAGCTTTGAGGCATTTAAAGCATTTTAATAGCTGCAAAATACACAGCTAGTACAGCATATGCATCAGAGAGCCACGATGAAGACATTTTACTTATGCTCAGTGAGTGCTCTGGCAAGTGAAGAAAATGACTGAACAAATGCTGAAGATCTTTACAGTATACACAAACAGAGAGTTTAATATCTCTCTCTTCAATCATCTCTCAAGGTACTATTTTTGTGGAGGGAAGGGCAATGTCCTACAGGATGTCACCCAACTATTATTTCTCAAACATGTTTTTCATGCTGCTGAACACACTGCTTCCAACAGCAGAGCAGTACAGCTAAAAGCAATACCTATTAGTATATTCCAAGAATTCCATCTAAGCAATACTTGAGGGGCAGAGCTGCTCTCTGTGTCACTATTTATGTTGTGCTTTCAGCTCCAAGACCTCTTCTGGTGAGGGAAAATAGCTTTGTGGAAACATCTCAGTGCTTCATACCTGGGTCAAGATCCTTCTATGCCGAGCACACAGCGTTTGCTGCCCTGGCTTATACTGTTCAATCCTCCAGTCCCAGAATTTTAGCACACTTGATCTATTTTGAAATAAATGAGAACAGACTGAAGCCCAACATTTAAATGACAATGCGAGCTCCCAGCATTTTGGCTGGCAGATTTCTCTGACAGGAACGTGGGGACTGGAACACACTTTCCAAGGATGCTGGGCTGGGAAGGAGCCCAAGACCTCAGCCTGGCCACACTCCAATCGCATGAGCTCATGATCCCACTGTGTACAAACAGGTTCCTGAAGGGACAAGAAAGGTGAAAAAACTCAACAGGATCTTTATGTCAGTCTCAATAGCACAGAAAGTCCCTGCTCATATCAGTAAATAACTGCCACCTTCAAACTGCTGAGATAAGCGGCAGGCCACTCCAGGGCCTGTTCCTAGCATGGGGGCAACACAATGAGTGCAAAGGCGCAGGCCAGAGTCCTCCTGCCTCCTCCACGACTTGTGAGCCCTGCTTTGCCAACACGTGCCCCTGGGTGCTGCCAGGCTGGCCCAGCATCCCCTGGGCCAAGGGCTGGAGTGGCTGCGCCAGTGGGGCCTGCGGAGATGGCTGACAGTGCAGCTGTGCTGACAGAGAGAGCTGAAGTGAGGACAGGAGGCAGACGGAGCAGATCAAGGAAGACCTGTGAGTCAGGCCCTGGCTGATAAGCAGAAACAAAATGAGCATGCAGATAAAACAGACTAAAACCTGCAGAAAAGCAGAACATCTAAGAACGAGGAAACAGACCAAGACCGGGAGAGAAAACATCACAATATCTGCTTTGTTTCTTCCAGTTTCCACAGACGATGCAAATATTCCACATAGCCCTATCAGCAAAGGCTTCTCTAAAATGCACATTTTTAAAAACTCAAACTAAGATTCAGTGCTTGTTTTTGAAAACATCCAGAAATACAGCAGTTATGAGGCATTAATAGCTTTTAAAGGCAGGTTACGATTAGTTTGAATCCCCAGCCTTGAATGTCAGCTTCCATTTCCATCTTTCCTTTTTCTTTTTTTTCTGAAGAAAGGGAAGGGTCAGTGGCCAGAGGAACAATTGCCAGCCTTCCCACACAATGCAGGAGCACCTTCTCTGCTGTCACACATCACATTGCCCTCCTGGCTTTTATCTTCCTGATATTGTATAAGATAGAGGCTGTCAAACAAGAACCTAGACTCGTACAATTTCTCTCAATGTGATTAATCCATGAGCTCCTTGTGTTATCTGCTTATTTCTGAAAGCTTGCAGGCAAGGGCACTTAGCATAGTTCAACCAGTCCTCTCCTTTGACTAATTTGCATCAGCTTTTCAAATGACAAGTCTCAACCACTATATTTTTATGTCTGTATAAATCAAATATAGACTCTCCTGAAAGCTCTTCATTCCAGGCTGCCTCAGTGGGAAGATGCTAGGCTTACCCTCAGGGGAGGGCTTCACGCTGGACTCACAGAAGGACCTATGTGAACCTTGCTGAACGCTGTCAGGGAATAACTAGTCCATTTAACTGCCAACATAGATTAGCCCCCAACCAACATCTTTTGTTGTAGTTTCAGGCCACTTCTTCAGCTGCATAGTGCTTGTATATAGCATTCCTCTATGAATGGCTGCTGCTGTATGTGCAAAACAACAACCCACACAGCACCAAACAACAAGACCCCTCTCTGCTGTGGAGCGGAAGATCTAACTCCCCTTTGCTTCACAATGTGACCTGATGACAGTGAGGTACTAGGAACCAAAGTTGCTGTGCTGGGCTCTGGTTTCAGTCAAATCGCTGACTGTGGCAATGTGGGATTAGAAAGTGATGTTGGTTTGGCTTTGTCTAGCCAAGCTTTGCAAAACACAGAGGAAGCTTGCTGTCACTAAAACGTCCTAGCAGGCTAAGCCTTTTCAAATGTTTTTTTTCAGTGATCTGGCACCAGCATGTCTGAAAAGCCGTAGAGAGACTACCTAGCATGGAGCAAACCAAACTGAGGCAGCAAATGGCACAGAGTATTTCAGAGAGCCTGTCCCCAAACCCAACAGGTGTGCTGAGCTTCACAGGCTGTGCTTTGCAGCCTGTTCTAAGTGATGGAAGGCCACAAACAAGCTTTTCACAAAAGCCTGCTGTCCTCTATCAGAATGAGGAGCTGGGTCCCTTACGTTTTTCATTTAAAGTTTTTGAAGTGCAAGAGAAGACCCACACTGAATCTCGACAGTGGTGTCCTTGGGGGGTGCGGGCAGAGAGGCAGCCTCTAGCTGTCCCCTCCTCCTGCCCCTGTGGAGCTGGGGAGCAGCCTCTGCTCCAATGAGGGGAACTCTGCATACTCTGCAGTGCTGGAGACTGGCAGTGTGGCAGGAGCCTCACTGCTTCCCCAGTCCTTCCAGCAAGGCAAAGAGTGACCAAAGCATGGGGCTGGTCCACCTCCAGAGCCATGTTGCCTGCATGACAAGAACACCACCATTAGCTAACATTTCATTTACCTTCATTTATCTGAACTTTGCCACTGTGGAGCAGAGTCAAGAACGTAAATTCTAGTTTTGGCATAAGGGAAAAGCATGTCTTTTTACAGAGACTAAGAAAGCTGGATATATTTTTCCCTTGTAGATACACAGCTCTGAGCGTTGGAAGGGTCAGGTCAGGATACCATTCATTTGAATCCTCTTGAACCCTACAGTGCCCCAGACCTTCACAGGCTTTTTCATGGGTAAAGCACTGCCTGGATAACAGTAATCAATGTACTCCTGTTTCCTGGGGACACCCTTCTAAACTTCTTTGGCTTGACTTTTTATGATGAAAAAAGCATGAAATGACCTTTATTCCTGCTATTCCTTTCTTGCAGAGAGAGGAAAATGAGCAGTAGAATAAGGATATATAAAAAAGACAATATTAGGAAAGCAAAATCCCAAACTGACTGCAGAGCATCCCAACTGAACGAGGCTACCAAACACTACTCTTCAGGACTGTCATGCACTACACTCACAGTACTTAATAGGGAAACCAGTAAAAAAAGTACTTACCTGTACCGCTCCTCCTGCAAAGTCTGCATTATTAATGAGTAATCCCTCTGATAGCGCACCTTAAGGTCCTCAAATGACTCTTCCAGTCTTGCCTGTGTCTCTCGAATTTCTTGAATCTCATGTAGTATTGCATCAAACCCTGAGCTCTGCATATCCAGAGTGTTTGTTTTGGAGCTGGAAGCTCCCACAGGGCCCCCTGTTGTGCTGTTGGCTCCCACTGAGCCTGACGTAGCACTGGAGCAGTCTTCTTCACTGCCATATTTTGGACTTGACTGAAAGTTCTGGATAACACCTAGAGCCTTGCCCCCTGTCCCATCTTCCTGGCCTTCTTCTAAGGAGTCTTTCAGATTAGCAATATTGTCAGCACTCCCAAACTTGTTCCTGATGAGAGAGGCAATCTCCCGGGGTTTGGAAACCACAGCTCCTGCTGCTGAATGCGTGGCTTGGGAGAAACTGGAAAGCCCACCTTTGACACTGTCTACTACTCCCTCACTGAAGCCAGTGACTTTTGCTCCAACATCTTTCAATCCCTGGTGCATATCCCTGAAGACATCCTTTGGCTGCCGAGGGATTCCATTTTGTTCAATTTCCCGCAGCTTTCGATGGTAATGTTCTAGCTTCTTCTGCAGCTGCAAGATCGTCTGGGCAGACTTTTGATTTTTCTTCTCAAACACCTGCTTAATGCGGGCACTCTGCTGCTTGTCTGCATTGTTGGCTAGCTTCAGGTACTCTGCCACATTGTCATCACGGGCTGTTTGTTCGATTTTGATCTGCTCGGTCAATTTCAGTATCTTCTGCTGCAGGTGTGTGATGGCTGCTTTTGTACGCTGAGGATCTGGGGTGCCATCAACGGAGTCTGCGTTGATGCTGCCATCAGTGCTTGAGGCCACTGCACTGGAGGTCTGTGCTAGGCTGCTAACTTCCAGTCGTTCAATCTAGACAAGGAGAAAGATAAACATGAGCACTGAAGTCCAGCTTTACTAATGCAGAAACCTGTCCTTTTTTTGTACCAATCAAACTGACAAGGATGTAATTCTGCAAAAATACACCTTTGTTCAGCTGGCGAGGGTGCAGCATCGGTAAGCTGATCCTATACAGGTAAAACATAAGCTTCATGCTTTTTACAGACGTCCAGCTAAAGATGAGAAAAAGGGCAAACTCAAATGCTTAAGTCAGCTTCATGGCCCTGAGCAGCCAAAGAGTCGAGCACAAGGAAAGACAGAGAATCCAGGTTTGCAGACTGGTACCTACAAAGTATTGATACGTAGCAACGGCTCAGACAGCAATGGACCGGAAAGGGAGAGATGGTAACTGTGAAAGAGAAAAACCACACAGCTCAAGTATATAGCGAGTCCAAGTTATTCTCAGTGCTTCATGTATTTACTAGAAAGCAAGACAGTAACAAAAGTTATCAGAAAAGCAAAAGATCTACAAAGCTCGGTGCTTAGAGCAAACTCGAGACCTCGGGTTCTCAGCACGCAGTGAGTGCAGCCAGCAAAAACAGGAGCGAGTGGGTGCCTACAAGTGTGAGCAGAACAGGCAACAAGTTTCAAAGAAACTTTTTCTTTTTTCTGAGAAGAGCTGAACTATTCACCACAAAGGAATCATACAAAGCAGCGAGAGTAAGCGCTGAAGTCTTTCCCTCGGCTGGGATAAAAAAAAAAGCAGCCCGGCAGGTCAGTCGAGCCGTGACACCTTCCGTTCTCCGATGCGGTCCATTCGGCGCCGCTGAGAGCCGCCCCGCCGAGCGCCAGCGCAGCGCAGCCCGCCCCGCCGTCCCGGTACCTTGGCCGTGCGGAGCAGCAGCGCCCGCTCCCAGTGCATGGCTCCCGCCGGGCACTCGCATGGCTCCGCCGCCGCAGCGGCGCCCCACCTGGCCCCGCCCCGCTGCGGAGGCGGTGGCCCGTCCGGCCCGGCGGCCTAAGGTACAGCGGCCGCGCAGCCTCGGGCGGGAGGGGGAAACCCGGCTCCGAGAATCGGCAGCAGCAGTGCCTGCCGGTTGCGCGCCCCCAGTGCCGCGGAAACAAACCCCGAGCGGCCCCGCAGGCTACTCAGCGGGGCAGGAGGAGGACGCGCCTCCCTCTCCTTATTTATTCTTAGGACTTGGCCAGCTAAAAACAATTTCACTTTCGGTCCCAGGCCATGTTACCGGCACTTGCTCATCTACGGGACTGCTGTGCTTACCACAGCTTAGCGGTATTCTGAAAAGCAGACTCTTGACATGATGCCTCTATTGTACCACCTCTGTTTAACGATGCAAAAACAAACACACGTTTTGGCTTTCACAAATGCAGCAAGGAGCTCTGTAGCGTGCAGGATGAGCAGGCTGATCCACACCATCCCTATGTGTCCAGCAAACAAGTGTTAGTGCTATGCATTTGTCTCCTGGGAGCCAGCAGCCTGATCAAAGCACTGGGCAGCATCCCAACTACTTCACCAGACAGCTCAGAGCTCACCCCCAAATGCAGAGCACATTACCATATCTGTCTGGTGAATATACGCTTTACAAAATAACAACTACCAGAATTAACTGCATCCCTCTCTTCAGTTCCAACATTCTGTGTTCACCATTCCCTGCAGCCCAGCAGCACTGCACGCTGTGTGCAGTGAGGGTCCTTCCCAGCAGCTTGGCACTGGGGCTCTCTGCTGTTTCACCAAGAGGAATCAATTGGACGCATGGAACACTCAGCTGCCTTATTTTCTAGAGGAGTTCAGCTTGTCACTGTTCCAATGTCTTCCTATGGTCTGGAAGGAAACAAAGATCTGGGTGCATCAGGCATGCACAATCTAGACAGTGCCCACCGATTCCATGTGGCAGTGCTTAGCTCCCTGTCAGCAGATCCTTATGAGCTGTAGCACACCACTCCGCTTTCTGCGTTCCCAGCTTGCCATAAGCTGCAAAGCAGCACACTGTAGACTTCTTTATTCAGTACACCACCACAGTCTTATCATTCCTCTTAGTAACTGCCTCACAAAATGAGTTGGCTTCTCAAAAATAAAGCTACCAACTTATTTGTGAAGATCTGTATCTACTCAAGAAGTAAATGTTAGCATTAAAAGCAGAAAAAAGAAACAGAACCATCAATTTTATGCCTTTTTTTTTTTTTATAAGTAATTTGAAGTAACTCATTTCATACAGAAGCACTTTTGATCTTGGTGGCAGTACAGGTGAGTGCCTGATCCCATGCCCAGTACCATTGATCCCAGTGGCTGGGAGCTCACCTACAACAGACTGGCTGCAAGCAAAATTTGACACATTCCAGTGCTGAGCAACTAAATGGGACTTCAATGTTACTTTGCAATAAGCAGTTTCTACCAGCTTAATTTACTGCAAATCGGGTCTAATTAATATCTGCAGATTAAATTACACCAGCAGTATACTCGATCCTCTTAGACAAGAGTTTTGTGGGAGGAAAATGTGTGCAGAAACATTCTCTTTCCCCCTTTTCAAGTCAACCAACTTCAGCAAGTCTTCTCAGGTTGTTTTCCTATACTCGTGACAGAAAATAAATCAGAAGAGCTGTGGTAGAATAAAACATCCTGGGTTAATTATTTTAGAATTATCAGCTGTATGGAGATCGCTCCGGATGAACAAGAGCAGCTTTTTCCAATTAAAAAGCAAAAGGCTGTATGGAGCTCTGTTCTGGATCTGAACTGGGGCTTTGGGGAGGGAAGACTCAGCACAGTCAGGTCCCTCAGCACTCCAGGAAGTGCTGTGACGCGTTATCGATTGAGGATGACTGGCAATCTGTCCTGAAAGTATGCTGGTAAATGAAACATTGTAATGGTCAATGTTTGTATATAAATAGGCATTACAGTCCAATCAGAAATTCTCCCTTGCAATACAGTTTGGTAGTACCCTGAGTCAGTACAAACAGGCAGGCCTACCAGCCCCCCACCAGCGGGGAGCTGGAGGCTGCTGTGGCACTGAGCCACCCAGCAGACCGAGTCACAGAGGACCCGCTGCTTTCTCCTCCTCCCCATCGAACCTCCATCAGGTCTTCCCTTCTGTGTAAGTGTTCCTACATGGCCATTTCACAATCACTGCCCATACAGAACCTATGGTTTTGCCTTTTGCCTTTGCTGAAGATTAGACACGAGTGTTCATTTCAGATGTGTCACACTTCTACAGAAACCACTTCAGGATTTTACAAAGTTTTTCTCTGCTCGTTTTTAGTTTGTTTCTTAGAGAACAAACTGGGCAGCTGGCTGAGGCAAACAGCAGCACTCCAAACAGGTCTACCTCAGGGAGATACTCTGCTCCTGCTCCCTCCACCCTCATGTAGAGTTTTAAAAGCATGACTGCAAAGCGCTGTGCTACTTGGTATAGAAGTACATAGGGAAGGTGAGAAGGGAACGGGGACTGTAAGAGCAGAGAGCAGCCCTGGAAGGGCTCTGGGCAGCTCCCAAGGTGCCATTAGTCATCTCCCAGTGACTGAGCACTGCGCAGTAGTATAAACTAATTGCTAAAAAATGTGGGCATTTGTCCCACCCTGCTGTAGTTAAAGCAGTGCAAGTAATACCACCAGAAAGTTGTATGCCTTGGATTCCCTGCCTGGAGATGTGACAGAGTGCTGGCACAGGGCACGCACAGGTGTGTTGCGGGTGCTGCAGGAGGGCCACAGCAGGGGACAGAAACCTGTGCCTCAGGCAGTAGTGTGGGGACAGCAGTCTGCAGTGATGGACATGAGACTTCTTACTAAATAGACCTGTAATTAAAACATCTAATGGGAATAAAGATCAGAGTGGAGAAAAAAGAAAGACAGCCTTTCATGCTGACCATGTCTGCCAGCTCACAGCGCCTGGTAGGCCTGAGCCTGCACCGCAACCCATGGGCCCGGCCTGCACCCTCCCAGCCAAGGCTGCGGGGCCATGGCGAGGCACAGAGCTGCTGCCCTGGGCGGAGGCAGCAAGTGAGGCCCCTCTGAACTCCCAAAACATGTTTGGTGTTTATTAAAGCTATTAACTACATGCTTGGGGTAGGTAATTACTTTTGACCTCTCCTGAGTCTCCTATATTTTCAGCTGGATAAAAAGCCATTTACTTCCCACCCCGATACGCTCAGTAGTGGCTCTGAACACCAAATTGAAAGGTTGTTTGTAAAATTCTATTTTCTGTGCCAAAAAGGTAGGCTTTAAGGGGAAAAATAATACAAGCGGATGCAGACAAGCAGAACAGCCCTTGAGATCTCTGGAAATCAAAACAAAGATTAAAAAAAAAACCAGTGGATCTTGGAACTGGAGAGCCTATAAAACAGGATCAAAATTCTTTTGGAAAATAACATACTCGAGTGCTAAAATTGATCCAGTCTCCCATGCAAACACAGTCATTATCTCAGACATCCCTTATGAGAGGTTCTGTAGCAGAAAACTTCACTTTTCGTTGCTCCTGGCTCTAATGAATTTTTAAAAACGCTTCAATAAAGGGAACAGATATTCTGTGATTCCACTCTTGTAAGCCTGGAAGAACTACTCACAGAAATGCCAAGATGTAGTTCTAAAAATAATCATAGCAGACACAAATCAGTGAAACCGATCTCCAGCAGCTGATGTCCATTTTGGAGTAGTATTGTAAACAAGAAACACTGATGACTGATTTTTAGCCCCAGCAAAAGAAATAAAAGGCTAGGAGTTCCTTCCTCCTAATATACAACTTTTTCAAAAAGTCACAAGTCCGTGATCCTATGGCAGCCATGTGCGCTGAGGCCCCCATTAAGGGGTCAGTCACATCTGCTGGGGCGAATTACATTTCTGTTACTTGGAAGAGGACATTTTCTCTTGCGTTGGGAGCAGCTGGGTCACAGGCACCTCTGCAGTGTTACGCTCCATTCTGCACAAAGTTCGTTCATGGGTTGCTTCTGATGGAGAAACCAAATGCCAGAGAAAAGGAGTTTTTGGTTTTTCTTCCTTCCTACTTTGCTGTAAACCATAGCTGGTGAATGGATCTTACTAAACTCTCACATTTCCAATGAGCTTATTCCTGCATATGTCAGTGTGGAATACTGTATATCATTTTTCTTTCTGAAACCAAACAGATGGCAAATTGCACTAAGTAGATTTAGAATAAATGCATCTTGATAAAGTTCAGGATCAAGTCCCTTGAGACTAAAAAAATTCTATGAGCACGAAGATATCTGCTCCAAAGGGGTGAGAGATCACTGACAACAAATGATTCTTTAAATTTATTTTTTTCTTTCTTGTTACCACAAACGTACTGGGGTGGAAGCACCTCTTATTTTGAGGAGTCAAAACAGTAGAAGACCAACATCTATTCAACTAACCACATGTCACATGGAGCAGAATCAATATTCTGGATGCTGCTCCAGTCTCTGCTGCATTAGGAACAAACCCCAAATTCATATTAGTTCCAGGAGTCCTGCACTTCATAGAGAGTGTGTCTTCAAGAGGTATGAGACTGAGAACCTGACAAGAAACAGCTATAGAAAAACCACAACTCTTGATACAAAAACAGAGGTGTTAACCTCAGTTTCTTGTAATTACTCACATTTGGCCCCATGTTTTCCCTCACTTCCCTCTACTTCACTATTTGCACAGTGCAAAAAGTGACTTCCGTTAGGCCACAATATGAGTTTACACTTGCATTAAACCACATAAATATACTTGTTTTTATGAAACCATGCATCGAATCCCTGTGAGGTATAGTGAAGATGCATATACACATTATGAATTACGGAGAGGTATATTCAACATATTAAACTAAATGTCACTGGCCGTCAATAGTCATATGTCATCTCCCCTGCATGTACATATGTCATCTTCCCTCCCATGCAGCACGTGATTCTTCAGAAACTGTCTGAGTCAAGGTGCTACCAGCCCTACTGTCAGGAGAGTAGACAGTGAACTGGATCCTGTAGGAACACTATAAAGAATACTGCAATATCTATTGTGGGTCTTGAATTATGGGGAAAAAAAAAATTCTAGAAAGTACTCTGGTAGTGTAGTAAGTCATTTACAACCTATGGTTAAGGCAGTTTTTTTCTAATGCTTTGCTTCTTATAGGATGTTACAAATTCACAGACTGGTTGAGCTTGTCCAGGTTTCCACCTAATACAGACCGCTAGGTGGTTTCGGAGCATTTCCCAGGATGGAGACTCCACAGCCACATATTACACCTTCTGATGCGTCTAGCAAGTTAATAAAGGCTTGGGCCTATATCCCTTTTTATCAGTCTGCTGCAAAATTGCAAGGCATTTTATAGTACCAACTCTTTGGTTCACAATTCATGGCAAAATGTATGTTTATACAATTGCAAATCCTGTGTCTAGGCTGCCTCATGATCTAGATGTAATAGCAGATGTAAGGGAGAAGATTTCTGTTTATTCACCTCTAGACTGAAGACCAACAGAAGAGGCAAATACTGCTGCACTGAACCACCCCTAGAAACACAGCAGATCACACACATGTGGACTCAGAGAAGAGAGAACTACAGCCTGCCACCTCCCTCAGCAAGTGCCCAGTATGCACACATGTTCCATTGCTATGTAAAACACCTGCCTTGGCTTCGCTGCCAACAAGAACACAAAGGAAAAACAATGAAGAACAGGTCCAGCATGATTCCTTATGACACCGTGCCTGCAGGATTTTATAGGCTGTCCACATCTTCAGGAACTACAGCAGCTTTGCATTTTACTTATTCACAAAAAACTGCTAGTCATCACCGTCAGAAACTGTTTTGAGCAGTGACTAAATCCAAACACACTCAAAACTGGCTAAAGAAAGCATAAGAACAGATGGATAGCTCAAGGAAGTCTCGCTGTGTATTTTCCTGCAGCTCAATGGTTAGATCATAATTAGGATTTCTGAAAGACATAAACAATGTTTGCTTGCAGGCGATTAATCCTCACGACAGTGAGAAGAACATCCTGGCTATAGGGAAAAAAATGCAAGAAGAAAACAAAAATGAAAAACGGCCCTGAAAAAATACAATAAGGAAATCAAATCTCTTTGCCCACCTAAGATAACAATTGGAGCAAGGAACCAGAACAGGTGACACTAAGAGGAAATGGCTTTACACCTTACTCATAGCAGTTAAACAGTGACGAGTGATGATTACTAAAACATTTGCACTCACATCACCTCTGCCAACCCAGAGCAACATGTGGCTCTCAGCATTCCTGCGCAGCCAGCACATCCGCATGCTGCAGAGAGGGGAGGAGATGGCAGATCACCAGGAAGGGGCAGGAGGGTGAGCCACCAACCTCCGCAGAGCAACATTTTAGAATATGCCTATGCTGCCTTCTGTTCTTTTTAAAACCCAATTGCTGACAAAGACCTCCCCTTCTTGACCTCGAATTTACATTTTCAGAAAGTAAATTTTTGAATGCAAAAAGATAAAGCCTGGTGGTCCAATTCAGGAGTGGCTTCCCAAAGCGACGGATTACTCAGTAAGAAAATGAGCAGTGCTAGCTGAATAAACAGGACAACAATGATGGCATTATGGGCAAGGCAGGTCCACGGGAATGAATAACACAATCTGAACAGAAAAATAGGAAAGAACTGAACTATATGCAGGGACTTGCAGGAACATGATTTTTGAGGTGAAAGAGGACAACATGGTAAAAATATGGCCAGAATAACATTAATGGATGTTTATTTTAGCAGCTGCAGACTTTTAATCAAGTGCAGACTGCCAATCAGGCCAGAAGTTAATAATAAGAACAGGAAATGAGGTAAAGCTGAACAAAAAGTTAAGTGTAGGGACTGGGAGGAGAGGATAGATTTAGAAACAAGTTTACACAAGCTTTTATCTGAAAATAACTACGTAAAATGATTTTTTCCCCTTCCCTTTATAAACACATTCTACTTTCCCCAGGATGTTCTAATCATATCTCATTAACTTACAGACAAAACAACTGTTAGCACTTCCCAGAGAGTACTGTTTATTTTTCTCATGCTTGAAGCTGCTAACTGATAAATACAGATTATTACTGCATCTTACATATTCTTTAATAAAGGAAAGAGTTGAATGTTCAGACTGCAAGTTAAATTTGACATGTAAAGCAGCTGAGCAAACCCACGTCTGGAGCGTGGGAGAACAAACATCTCTCCACGACCACTCTGCACAAAACTGCTGCACTGAGAGCAGGACTCACCCCTTCTCAAGGGGCTTTTCTCTGCTAAAAGCTAACATGCAAGTCGCCACCACACTTAGTCTAAAAGGCCTGTGTATTTGAGCACAACCGTCGCTTCTTTTTACTTTTCAGTTGTATTTTCTGCAGATACAATGCAGAGCGTGACTGTAAGCAATATTTCAAAGTTGATTCAAACAACATTTTATAGTAAAAGATAAATATTTCACAACAGCAGGATTCATGTTTCCTGTGAACACATTTCTCTGGCATTCCTACATATCATCTCTAGACATACTGTTCCCTTACTTAAGCCTTTCTAAGTGTAACATACACACAGCTAATATTACACTTGCTAGAGAGCTATGCAAAAGAGTTGGCCCCAGAGATTCCTTTCCTGATCAAACACAGCCTTCTGTTCAGTCCTGAGTGCTGCAAAGGCGCTCCCACACCTAACCCGTAAGGCTGCTCGAAGCAGCAAACTAAAGACACGAGAAGCAGCAATGTAGGAGGGCAGTCTCTGCAGCACAGGGAATGGACCAGCATGAGGCACATGCCTTCTGGCATCTGAAAGGAAAGTGCACAGTGTGACTACAATGAGATGGCTGCACTGAAGGGAGGAAAGGGTGGGTACCCAGCAGAACAAGGCAGCAGAGTCCTGGTGCATACCAAACACTGTATTAAGTAGATACTGAAGTCAGCACTCTCCTTTCAGTATTTTCATTAAGAAAACTATGATTCCTGTATTGGAACTCCACCTAGAGTCACATCGCACTGATGGTAGCACACACATTGCTGGCAGTATCTCCATTACCCAACGTCAAGAACCTCTCCCAACTACAGTGACAGTAAACTGCCCAGATATGATGCAGAAGGCAAGAACGCGGTACCCTGTTCTAATTATTTCTCTCTCCAGCTCTCAAGGTGATGTATTAGCCTGATGTTACAGATGCCAGGATGCAAAGTACACAGATCTATCAAAATGAAATGTGGAAAGTAAATAAACAACATTCTTTCTTACTGTCCTCTGTCTTCACTGTTGTCCAAAGCACTTCATCTCTGCATTTCTAACATAGCTGTGCTCAAGAGCCACCTGTGCATCACTTGTATTATGGACACTGATGAACGCAGTAAGTACACATCCCAGCATAGGAGATCCAGATCTTCCCAGAGGAATATAGCGAGTGTGTTAAACAAATGTGATTAGACATACATGCTTTCCAGCACAACCACAACACAATACAATTTCTCAAGGTCTTCTGCAGATAACAAATCTCAGGCCAACATCCATCTATGCCAAAGGCATAACATCGGCATCCCATATTTCTGGGTTTTTGTTTTGTTTTGTTTTTCCAAATGCTGGAGTCACAATGCAAGGGGAAGCTAATTGCAGCAACTTGAAAAGAATTATCTTCTATTCGCACCAGAGATCAGTCTTAAAGTCCTAAATGTTTCCTCTTCAGTATTTAATAAATGTGGGGGAAATACAGCTCACTGTTAACTCAGGCTTGTGACACAGCTGCACCTGGCTACAGGGCTAACCGAGACCAAAGAAAACTACTTATTCATTTCTGAAGGTCACAGACTCCACGGGAAGCTGTTTGCTCTTGTTTTTTCACCTGAAGTAAGATTTGAATCTGCAGTTTGTTTACTACTTCCTGACAATACATTTTGCACAGTCAGAACAGCAAAACATCATATTTAAAAAGCTGCCGTTTCAACATCTCCCTGACACCAGGCTGCACACACCAGCCTCTTCCTTCATCATTCACCGCATTACGCACACCAAACCCCAGAACAAGAAAACCCAGAGCACTGCAAGGAGCAGCACCATGTTTGATCTTCATGGGCTGCAGCACTCGCTCAGACAGAAGCGTTTTTCGTGCTTCCCAGCTTCTGAAGTGAAGAAAAGTTATATAAAAACAACCACAGTAAATTTAACAACAGAGGAAAATGCAGCATTTCCAAGGCTAATGCTACAAAATGAGGTCAAGTTCTTCTGGAGATCCGAACAGAGCAGCCAAATATGATGACTGACGCCGTTCTAAGGATGCCCGGTGCTCCTCTTACCTTTGCCGGCTCACAGAAGTCCCTCTGGCAGCACACGGAGGTGCAGCAGCACCACATCAACATCCCCGCGTGCCCCCCCGCCGCCCAGCTGCTGCCCGCCCCGCTCCATGCGCCTGCGGGGCTGGGAGAGCTCTGGGCATCGCCCCGCAGCAGACATCACTGCCTGCCGAGCCCCTGCGCTGCTGCAGCAAACCGTCATGCTAAAGCCGTGAGCCTCTTCTGCCCAAGTATTTGCTTTAAACGCACAGAAGGGCCGGGTCTGCTGGATTTAAAGCTACAGGGCTTTCCATTCCACATTCTACACACGGCACTATTTCAAAACTGCGCATTTGAGCCCATAAATTGGACAGCATAACAGACAGACAAATAAGCAGCAAATCAACAGAATCAGGATGACACATTCCTCAGCACACACAAAGCAGTTCACTTCATAGCAAAATTCAAGCAGAATTAAAAACAGATTCAAAGATGCTCGGGCGCACACAAATCCAGCTATCAAGCACATGTTCTATTCGGACCACCACAGAAACACTGCTATTTAAAAATCACTAAATAAAAATTTCAAAAGATTTTTGTGATCCTGTGAGAGGCAGGAACTCTACTAAGGAAGCAACTGTCACACAAGGGATCGGGTACAAAACAGAGACAGCAACAGCACTGTAACCTCAGCTGTTCTTGGTGCAAGAAGAATCTGCGCTGACTCTGTGTCAAAGGAAAGGTGCCTTGCTGTGCTGTTCAGAAGCTGTGAAGCGAAGGCGCATCACCTGTCTGTAATCACTCGAGCTCTGACCCTCTCCAGCAGTTGCACTAAGTCCTGCTCCTTCAGACTCACTTTTGAAAAGCCATCCTCACCTCACGGCTTCTCCCCCCCTCGCTCTTCACTGCTGTCTCATTAATGTTTTCTGTTTGTAGCAAATATTACTATTACTCGCCCAGGACAGAGATGGATGGTCTCAAAGGTAAGCTACATGTATGATCTGAGTTTGACCTCTTCAAAACCATTAATTCAGAGTACCAATGCAGCATGGTTTCAGGGTTTCAGGAACCGACAACACCAGAATCCAAATGGGCCTGTAGAAGTTGCTGCGGTTGGGTTTGGTTCTTTTTCCATTCTCTTATCTTGCAGCAACGCACAGGTTACAGACAAGTATAATCCCATACTGCCTTCTGAAGTCCAGTCCCTTCTGATGTGATCAAATTCTGCACTGAAGTGTTAATTCACAGGGTATGAATTAGTATCAGCAGTATAAGCGAGCAGAAAACTTTTGACTGACTCAAATCACAGGCAGTGTGGAAGAAAATATTCTTAAGAGCACAATTCGGTTTTTACTGGGGCCAGAACTGGAGGAAAAACAGCTAAAAAAACATGCTCTTGAACTATACTGGTATCTCAGATGACATTTCTGGAAAAGCAAGTATATGTTAAAGGGCACTTAGAACACAAATGGCAAATTAAAACATCCCATGGAGCAAGAGCAATACAAAGTCTGATCTATGGCAGACGATAAATCACACTGGTGTGGAGATACCAGAAGTTATTTACACAGAAGTATTTTGTGGAGATTTCTGTCCGGTTAGAGAAAAAGACATGAAGAGCAAAGGGTGGAGAAAGAGGAAAAAGGAAGTTGGCAAGTAACACAGATGCAGTGAATTCTGTGACCAGGCTGCACAGAGCCACCACACTGTAACACGTGGAACGTGCCTCTGATATATATCTGCGTTCTGCAGTAGAGTTTACAATCATTTTGCCAAAGAAAAACTGGCAGCAACAACAAGTAGCAGCACTGCTGCATCAGTAAATGCCCCCTCCTGACCCCATTCTGCAATACACTGCTACCACACACGCTGCCCCAAAGCCATGCCCTGTTCAGCACGACTGCATGTTGGGCAGGGTCCTTTTTCTAAGGGACTGTTTCATGTTCACACAGTAGATCTCACTCTAGATGAACGTTTACTCTGAGAAACCTTCAGATTCCTTAATAATAGTGGATCCCATCTAAGAGATATGAAAGGGAAGAGAGGTGGAATGCTGTGCACAAAGAACATCATTAGCCTTACTTAGGAAGCAATTTATGTTGGCTAAAATCTACTAAATCCACAGGAATTCCACTACTATTTAGATAGATAGTTTCATGATGTAAAGCAACACACAAACCTAAGAAAATATATGTAAATGGGCTCATTAATTTCTTTACTATGATTGGACAGACCTTGCAAGTTTTACAGAACAATAAAAACAAAAAAAATAAAATCAAGCTACCAGGCTGAGCATCACCTGGAGGGATGGGGAAGAGGCGTGTTAGCTCTGAGGTGGCTGGCTTAAAAACTTTTGGAGCTGAGATGCTCATCTGACCCTTGCAACATGATGAGAGCTCTTTCCAAGACTGAAACAGAATTTTAGGGAAAAAAAGTAACATAGATCCATATATCTGCAAATTATGCCAAACATCAAACGATGCAAAACATCAAGTAAGAGAGCAAGAAAACAGTGGAAAACTTGAAAGCTGATTTGCAATCATACCGTTCCTGTGCTGCCCCATAAGCCAGCGTTCAGACTGTGAAGGAAACGTGACGTCTACTCCCCACCAGCCCACAGTAGCTCTAGTGTGTGAGCATCTCTGAATTTCTGAGGTGCCCATCTCACTGACAGCCTAAGCAGCCTCAGCAGGTTCCTCCCAACAAAAATTTAAGAGCCACATCAGTGAGATCGAGAAAATGAGGTCACAAGTAACAGTTGTAGGGAACAAAAAACCTTGAACCAGCAGCAGAGTCTACAGAGGCAGAACACAATTACCAGAAAGAAACTAGGCCAGCACCATAGTGAGACATGCTTAATTTGGCTCCAGGTGCTCAGCAGACACCAGCAGCAGGGAGCTCACGATGGTTTCACTGCAAAGCCACGCCAGGTTCCTGGGGCACAGCACCGAGCGCAGCCAGTGTGGCTGTATACCTGCAGTGCAGGGGCTCCTTGTCCGCTGTGCCTTTCTGGGGCTGCACCAACACTGCTGCTGTAGGCCACAGATATCCGGAAACTGTCAGGAGTAGTGGAAAGACAGAACTAACCTGCTTGCAGCTGAGGTCAAGAATTACAGAACGTGCAGCTGAGTGCCAATGCTGCAGATGCATCATCAGTGGTGCTGAGCAGTACTGCAAGAGATCTTAGGCCCACAGTACTGTGGGCAAGTTTAAGAGAAAAATCTCATTCACAGTTTGAAAATTTATTTTATACACAATATATATATACACATGTATATTTATACACTATATATATATATGTTGCATTGCATGTATATTGCACACACATATACACATACGTGACGCCACAAAATTTGCCTTTGTTATCTAGAGCTCTATATAGACAGCAAAGAGTTAACAGCCAAACACTACTCCTGAATTAACAATCTCAGTGATATGAAAAATGTTGTGTAAGGCTTTCTGGTGAACTATGAGGTGATTAATAAGTTCCTGAACTCTGCAATATGCAGATACCTCGACTTGACCCAGAATAACCCCAGAACTGAAGGCCCGTGGCCTGCTGCGTGCTCACTGCCCAAGGCACAAGGGCTAACGTCACCTTGCCACACTTGTTAGAATATATAAATCTGCAAAATCACATGTGATTTTAAAAGCAACAGTAATCTGATGGTATAAGGTTCTGCTTGTATCAGAAGCATTTTAAGACAATGGATTATTTAACCTTTTAATTTCAGTTCCCAGGCTACAAAGTCACTGCGCAGAACTGCTGATCCCCTCCTCTGAAAATGGGATAAAGTTAGTACTGATTTTCTCTGCCTTTTGTTGATTTATTTCATTCAGACTGTGGTCTGTACAGGACTTGCTTTTCTTCTTACTATTCGCTGCTACATGTCTCAGTTTTAACCACCTTACAATAAAACAGTCCATCCCTTCCTCACACACTCTTCCAAAAGGCACTGCAATGTTTCTACAAGCACTTATAAAAAAAATACAGAAAGGAAGGCAGAGGATAGATACCACATCGGCAGCACTGATGTGAAGTGCAGAAGTTTTGGTTATAATACTGTAAACATTTCAGCACAGCACACCATCCTGAATCCCCAGGAGGAGCCCAGGGCGAGCTGTGCTAATGCCACTGACAACTGAAATCGTGCCCAACCACAACCTGCAGCCAGTGTTGTTGTTAGCCAGCAGGTGGCTCCAATTACTGATTTAGAGATTAAATTTGCATATGAGGGTGCACTTCACCCTTTAGGAAACTGGCAACGCTATTGACATTTTCCAAGGAATACTGATTACTGCTGCATCAGATGAACTTTCCCCACAGTAGTGGTGGCAGAACTTACACTGCTGCCTGCCACATTGCTACCAGACCAGATTTGCACATACACGTACAAAGAAGAAATCCAAGATTGCTGTCTGCACACAAACCCAGAAGTAACAGGCAGAGGATTCGCAGGCTGTGGTTACCTCACGGACGCCTGGGATACACTCTGCTTTCCCTCATGGTGAGAAGCAAAGTGCTGGCCCAGCGAGCCTGTGGCCTGCAGTGCAAGGGGCCATGCTGTGGGCCTGCAGAGAGGACATGGCTCTGGGTGGGAAGGGCTCTGCTCCTCTCAGACACAGCCCTAAGATCCAAATGAGCACACAGCACCCCAGCAGCCTTGGAACCTTCTGGAGCATGGCGCAAGGACAGCTCAGGTGACCCTGTCGGGTTGGGACCCACCAGGTGGCTGCCAGTGCATCCACCTCAGCATCACCAATCAACTTGCTGTCTCTCTGCTCATCTGAAAGCAGAGAACCTCCTCATAAGAAGTCTATAGCCTACAGATGAGTAACAGCACGATGGGTGTTTCTAGAACTGTTGGAAGCCCTGGCTGCCAGCTGACCGCTATGGCTGCCCTGTCCCGCTGAGCACAGCACGCACTGCCCTCACCTCCCACTGTCCCTGCAGGCTGACACTGCCAAAGGAGGAGCACTGAGCACA
Organism: Bambusicola thoracicus; assembly: GCA_002909625.1. NCBI lineage: Eukaryota > Metazoa > Chordata > Aves > Galliformes > Phasianidae > Bambusicola > Bambusicola thoracicus. The sequence continues at coordinate 24,804 of PPHD01000872.1, forward strand.
TGCAGATACTCACCTGCAATCAGTTCCAAACTTTGGGGCACTTTCTGTCCATACTGGTGAATGCAAAGGGAAAGTGGGAAGATGCACTCAGCTCCTGAAATACTATTTAAGCAGACCTACCATCTCCAATTGGCTCTCAAGCGATAACAGATCAGACAGACAGTTGCTGGCATCCACTGTAATTTTTCAGCATAAAATGCTATTTTAGCTCTGATCCAGAGTTTAAAAACACCAATACTGTGAATTGCTCCTCTGCCTCACAGAAAGGGAAGGACAGGTGGGAAGGAGGGACAGAAAGTCAGAATCACAGAATCGCTAAGGTTGGAAAAGACCCACAAGATCATCCAGTCCAACCATTCGTTCGCCCTTCACCAATGGTTCTTGCTAAACCACGTCCCTCAACACAACATCCAAACGCTCTTTGAACACCACCAGGCTCAGTGACTCCACCACCTCTCTGGGCAGCCCGTTCCCACTGTGCTAAGTCAAGGCTCAAAGAGCCCCAGGTTCACGACGGGGGTCCTGGATCAGAATTGAAGAGCATCTTGCTCTGCAGATGCCAGAGCACTCCCCCTCTGCCCAAAGAATGAGCTCGGAGTGCAGAGGAAGGCACTCGAGAACCTGCAGTGCCAGTCAAAGCTCAGCCTGTCAGGGAAGAAACTGAGCCCTCCTCTCCCCGCAAAAGCTTGGCTAATGCCGTGGAGAGGACTGCAGGTCTGGATGCGCATATGATACCTCAGATCCTCTTTCACAGCCCTCAAGTGCTATTTATTTATTTAAAATCCAAAGAATCCTCTTTTCCCAACATGGTACAAAGCAAAATAAAGACTGCCAGCACACTATGTAACACCACTATGGTTCAGCAGAAACCACAGCCAAGGCAAAATGCCCACTCTGCGTAAAGGATAAAGTTTACCAGTAAAGCTGCAACCTAAAAATGGAAAATTTCCAAGCATGCCTCATGTTTCATTTTTCAGTACTGCTGGCACGTATATCATCATAGCGTCTAATCCTAACTGATACAGAATCCACACACTCCTTTTCTGCCATGCTTTCCCCAATAGCAACATGGAAAGGCAGGCAACTGTAGTTCAAATTGCTTTAATTTTCTTTTAACCATGTTGTAGATCTCAGCTATACTGGGTATCTATGTACTAAAATTATTACTTCCGGTTATCACACGGTTAGCAATTTTTGAACATGCAAAAAAATTTCCCTTTCACACCTTCTTCTTAATAAAAGATCAGGAAACCAACCAACCAACAACATCCTCTCAGCGTTCACTAAGCACCTTGCTGGTTTAGCTTTAGCATTCAAGGCCTGACTTCCCCCAAAGTGTCAATAAAGAACCCAGCTGACACATTTAGCTGCTGCACGTTAGTTGCAGAATTTGAAAACATGAGTTGTTTCGGTCACTGCAATGGCAAGGCAAGATGTATGTGCCAGAACCTGAAGTCTGTAGATCAACACCGAGGACAGTGCACGTTGTTCTCAGCTTGCAATGAACTTAACATAAGCACAGGACACGATGGGTACTACATCTCACCTAACATGGGATAAGTTGTTAAGTCAAGGTCTACATTCATTAAAATGGCTTGGATACATTTAACTTGGTAGTTCCCCTCTCAGTTCAAAAGTGAAAGAGCATCACAATGCATTTCACAGTTTCTAGAGGACCTTCATTTTCCAGAGTCCTTTACAGCTATATTTCCTCTGGAAAGCAGCACTCTACCTGTTCTTGGTGGTCTTGGTCTATTTCTGAACGCTCTTCTGCCACGACAGCAGACCAAAGCACAAGGGAAAATATGAAGATGCGGAGATATTTGGAATTTGCAAAGCCTCTACAAAAATCCTAACGACAGAAAGGCCAATGAATTTCAGCACACAAAATCAGCAAGTCTGCTATTCAGATCTGCACAATGCAATGTATAAAGTAAACTCTTGCTGAGTTACACAGTTAGAAGGAACATCGCAGCATACTGGGTGGGAGGAAAGCAGAACCCCATAAGCCATAAATAAGATGCAAATACATTGAACAGAAAGATCCTTTATTTCAGAAGACAAAACCAAGATGTGAATGCAAACTGTGAACAGGGTCACTGATTGCATGGATTAATTGAAACAAAAGAAAACATTGTTGCTTTTGCAGGTTTCAGAGAGAGTATTGAATAAAATGTAGACTGCATCCCTGCCCATGCTCTGGGTTCATAATGTGCAAGAAGCTGCCAATGTCAGCAACTGGTACACAACAATCCCTATTTATTCCTTTATTTAAAAAACAGAATAATAATTTGAATGATTTCTTTGATTGATCCAGGAGTCACGAGCTCTGATAAACTCTGCTCATGGTAATTCTATCCAGAAGTTTATGAAACTACAACATTCTGGATATGTTCAAGCTCAATTCAATGAGAGAAAGTAGAAAATTCTATCCTTTCCCACAGAGTACAAAAGCAATTGGCTACCACAGAAACTAGCATCTGTGTTTGATCATTTTCAGGTTATTTTTGTCTTCTCCATCGGTCTTCCCCAAATTAGCATCCCTCTACTTCCCCCAAATGAACACTGGTCTATAGCTTAGAACATATATGACCTTAAACCCAAAGTGATATGTTACTGATGGAAAAGAAACTGCTAAATTAAAGGGATCTTCAGAACTGAGTTCTTGATAAAACTTGAAGCATTAACTTTTTCATTTCTCTTTTATTTATTTGATTAAAAATCTTTCAATGCTATGAGCTGCTCAGCAAGATATTACTGTTTAATCTCTTTTCATTGGTCTGAATCCCATGTTGCTCCTACTGCTAGCACTGACTTACAGTGTTGCTTTTTGCATACAGATGCCTAAGAAATGTATCATTTATAGGTCTGCCCTTTTAGCAGCCTTCTTCCAGACGCTCTCATCTGCCTCAAGAACACCCCACCTTCACTCCTAGAGTCAAGTCACAGGGAACATCCCCTGAACCTACTGAACCGCTTCCTCACTGAGAAGCTTCACCCTCAGCTCAGCTGTGCCCACCAGGAAAGCTCAACCCGCGCTCTGCTTCTCCTCAGAAGCTCTGCACTTCTGCTTGGTTATTAAATTCCAGCTTGGAGCGTGAGAATGTATCCCAGGTCTGCCAACCAGCCTCTGGGAAGAAGATGAGAGTTCCCCAGGAACTCTGGCTCCCCATTCCTGAGCCCTGTTCCCACTGACCCTTCCCCAGTGAGCGTCCTGCTCTGCGCCCGATGCTCCAGCTATAGGCTCCAGATGCTCTGGATTAATTTCCACTCTTTCTTTCTCAAGTTTCAGCTTCCCATTGTGAGGACCTACTGATTTATTAGGACATCTCTATTGCTCTGGAACTTTCCCCTGCTGCCCTCTCACTGTTTTAGAATGGTTAGGGTGGTTCTTTTTTGTTTGCTTGTGTTTTTAAGAAAAAGATTTAATCCCCACTTGGGTTGTAGTCTTAAGACTGTCTCGCGGGAAAGGAAATCTGTCTAGCAATGACACTGTTCAGAATATGACTGTAGATCCGTAAGAAATGAGCTTCTCTTTGCCCTATTTTAACAGCTATCTTCCCTGGATAATGCCAAAGCTTCCCATCGATAACATCCAGCTAGTTTAATAGCCTGGTTAATGTGAGGAAGCTGCAGCACTGTAAATAGCAATGACAAACCATGCTGAACAATAAGGCACTGTTCAGAGCTGATTCTTCTTGGTGGCCGTAGTGAAAGTGGAATGTCAAAACAGTATTGAAAATAAAAGCAGATCCCAATGTTTTGTTTTACAAAAAAGAAAACCCACAACTCAGTGTTGTTTTTGACAACCAAGATGTAATTCCTCCTTGCAGATGACCTACAAAAAGTCTTTTTTTAAACATGCAGCCCTGTGCTATTTTTTTCCATTGACAGTTTATAAAACCACACACAAAACATGTCCTTTCTGCTACAGCAATTCTTCCCTTTACCCCACATTTCCTTACGCTGGAGCAATACAAATAGCAGAAATTTTGGTCTTTCCCCATCTTGTTGGAGCAGTACTGAAAATCCAGACAGGTGAAGCTAAACCGATGATACAATAAAGCTGAATGTTTAAAATCATAATTATTAGTTATCGACCCCTCCCCCCCAGTAAATACATAAACAAAAAGCTGAAAGTAGAGAGACTAAAAATACTGTCTCCTTTTCAGTAGCTCACTTGTCACCTAACTTTCGTACCAGTTCTCCGGGCATCTCAGCCTGGCTTTGATAATGCCTAATATGAGACTAAAACCTCCTTTCCTGGAAGCTCCAAAAAGCAAAAATGACACAAACCGAGCTCCTTCCACTTTCAGCTCACTTAAAAACGTTCGGAAGCAGCTCTACATTCAGGGCTACCGACACAGCAGAACAGAAAAAAAGTATTCCACAACAGAAAGAAAATAACTGAAATGCTTTTAGTATTTTCACTTCTCCTTGTGCCAACAATGCAGCTCTGTCCTCCGGGAGCGACGCGCGCCCAACACGGATGTCATTCTCCCGTGGCCATCCCTGCGAGCTGCCCGGCCCCGCGCCCACACTGCAGCCAGCCCTGCCCGGCCCTGGCACCAACACAGCCCTCATTGGGCAGAGTAAGCAGAAAAGAGAAAATGAGCCAAGTGCAGCACCACAGCATGGACGGGCAGGCAAAAAAATCACTGCTAATGCTCGCCGCAACTGTGGGATTTATGAAGTTTCTGTAGTCTGAGAGAAGGAAAGCACGACGGGATTTGCCACCATTTTCCTAATGAAGAACTGACTTGAAACGCATGATTTGGAAGTCAACCAAAATCTCTCCTGTGAGGCCAGGATACGTGGGTACACTTTCCAAAAAAAGTGCATTTCTGTTTTGAAGAATAGGGCATTTCGCAGAACTGAATTTTCAGATAAAACACAACCATTACACGTGAAGGAGATTTCAAGCAATGTTAAAAGCTGACCTTAGTCAAGTGTTCCCTCTGCCACTCACACCGCCCACCAAACACACCGAGCAGCTGACTGTGCGCTGTGCTGCGCTCTGCATGCTGCGACAGAGCCCAGCCTCACAGCTCCCTGCAGGACATCACCAGAACCAGGCAAGCTCCGGCCACAGCCTCACACAAAACCATTCAAACTGCAGCTTCCTGGAGAATCTCTCTCCCAACATGAAATCTTTACCCACACAGTAAGAACAAATATTTAACAGTACGTCAGCAGTGCAAACTGCAGTTTTCCTAAGCTTAGTATTGAACCTATGCTAGGAAACAAGCATTACTAACTACAGAACAACAGCAGAGGAAAAAATTGAAAAAAATTGAAGGGACAGAAGACCTTTAATTTTATTCCTTTGCTGCTACAATCGGCAGCAGCTAGCGAACTGAACTGCAGAAAGCAAACTCTAGCAGCAGCAACTAACAAAGCACCAGTCCCAGCCTCCCACCCGCGACCCTGGTCTGTACCCAGCAACCCAGCGATATTCACAGCAGTATCACCGACACCCGAGGGAGGAGGAGGCCGCAGGACGTACTGGTTCCAAGGCAGGCGGTGAGCCCTCCATGCTGGGTGCGAGGCAGGGGAGCGTGCAGTGCCAGCCCAGCACTGAGCATGCTGCGTGCCCGGTTACGTGAGAGAGATGGCCCCAGCCCCACCAGGCTCTGAGCCCTGCCCTGACAAAGCAGGATCTGGTAACATGAAGCAGCACTACCCTGGGTGCGCTGGCAGAAGCTTGAATGCACGTTTGAGAAAGCAACAGTAACTGCGGGCAAGAGAGGCATGAATGCACCACCGAAGAGTTACTGAGCCGGCTAAAAATACCTCAGCACTGACCCCGTCAGGAACGCCTCCGAAGTGACTTGTTCTGTGGAAAACAGCAGAACCCAAAGGGAAAATACATCTACTGACAATGGTCCTGGAAGCTTACTTAAAAAAAAAAAAAAAAAAAAAAAAAAAACAAAAAAAAACCACGAACAGAAAACTGCCTCATGTTTTCTCCAAACAGGAGGACTGTTGGGTTGGATGAATTTGGACTTTTTCTCAAACTCCAGGCAAACCGCAATCTAAAAATCTGCAATCTGCGTCACAAAGTTGTTCAGACCACTGTTACAAGGTAAGGAGCTTAATGCAAACCCGCCCAAAACCTACATGCCCAATGGCAGTGAAGCTTCCTGAGTTCCCTGCTCCCACGGGAGGCCAATGAAACAACTATCACCTCACTGATGCAATCTGCAGTGTCCCTATTACACTTAGGGTGGCCAGAGAATAGGAGAAGGAACCGAGAGCTGGCAAGCTGCCCCAAACACGGGGCACACAGCTGCCCCTGCCCCGCAGTGCAACAGCAAAGCGCTCCAGGGAGCGCACAGGAACCCTCCCTCCCGTCCCCCACAGCCACGTGCTGTCCCAGGGCAAGACAGAACCCACGGAACTCTGACAGCACAGATGAGCCCTTGGGGGAAAACTGGTCAGGATGAGGCTTTTATTTTATGTCTGGTAGAAGCACGGTGTGCTTGCCATGTATGTCTTGGGAAGCTGTTGGGCAGCAATGCAACACGTCCTTCTGGGGAAGGAGAAGTGAAAGAAGTTCCTCCTTACCCCACTGCTCTGCAGTACGGCAGCAATGCTCAGAGTCACCTTAAGAAGAAAGCTGCTTTTAAGAAACGTTGACTTATTCATCAGGCTTGTTTTCACACGGGTTACATCCTGTTGGCTGCTAATCACTTCGGTTTTCCCTGCATCGTTCATTCATTCATATAAGCAGAGGTGAATATTAAAGCTAAGAGATAATCATGTTGTATATTCCCCTTGCCATTTTTCAGGTCACAAACACGGATAACCTAAATTATGATATTCTCTGGACTTGTAATAGTTATTTCCCTAGCAGTAACCAGAGAAGTTTATGACGCCCTTATTTTAGTGGGAAGTCTGTATTACCAACTGTCCTGAGAACAGCCCGTCAGGATTTAGACGCAGACCCAACTGCCAGCTATCCCTCCCGATCCAACTTCTGCCTTTGCTGAGCAGCTCGGCTAAATGACAGCATGAACAAAGGTCCTTGTTTTAAGAGAGGAAAATGTAAAAAGATGCGTCCAAAAAACTGCAAAAACCCCACAACTGAGAATTAAACAAGAACAAATAGAATAACAAACAAACCAAACCACTCAACACCACCCAAAAAGTCCCAGACAAACGACCAAAAGCCCTAAGCTGGTGCTAAAGCAAAACCTGCAAATACGGGAATTATTTCATTTTGCTCACAGCTGTTTCCAGAGTTGCCCACTGGGTTTTTTGGTAGAATGTCCCCAGTTAACTGAGTGGTTAAAGCTGAGCATTTTGCACTGACCCAGCTTAATCTGACTGATATTTAGGATTTACAAGAGGATAGCTGAAATCAAACAGCAAATTCCACCACCGGCACCATCTCCCTTTTCCAGCTGTGTAAATTCAGGCATCCATCTACGACAGGGAGCTATGAAGGAACACACAGCAGCGTGCAACAAAGACACCACTGCACAGCCCCGAGTCCTGCCCTCTCTCTTCTTCAGAAACCCGGCCTCCAAGGGGATGATGTGACTTTCCTGAAAGTACTGAGCTGTTCTTTGCTTCTTCAGCAGAGTTTCTCTGCGCATTTTTAATGAAACCATCACTGATTAGCTGAAGACAGCTCAGCTTTGCTGTAAGACAACAAGGTGCATACACAGAAGATCACACAAACCTCACCCAGAAGACAGTCAAAAGCCGTGCATGAAATACCCTCTCAGAAGCAGCTCAATAACTGCAGAAGAGCACATCCTGTTATAAATACAAGCAAGTTCTGCACCTGCAGAAAGAATTTGGGTTAAAATATCTCCTGAGCTTGAATAATTAAGAGGTGCTTCTCCACAGCATAAAAGGGACCTAATGCAGTGTAATGTCCTTTCTATACAGTGTGACATAAAAACTGTTCCCTAACTTTGTAGCAGTTAAATCAATAAAGTTTACAGCACAGCGCAGCAAGACTCCAGTTGAAATGCTACCAAGGCTGCCATTCACCACTACACGTAAACTACTTAATCACTCAGGTAATTACCCCCCTGGAACAGAGCAGTGGTTTCATCTAGAAATCAGGTTTACTCTGAAGGAAGCAGAAGAAATTCTAGAGAGGCAATCCTCAGTAACCTGAAACATGACCAGACGACAGCGAGGAGATGGTGCACCAGGAAAGCAAAGCACACCCACAGGTAAGAGCTACATGCAAAAGGCACCATCTGCAGTCACACAGACCCAGCACACTGTGCACACTGCTTCTCTTTTAGAGAATCAAGTTGAGTTTTTCTTTTCAAATCTTCTTAGCATTTAATCATTATTGAGGCAAACTGCAGAAAAACTGCCTTCTTTCGCATATTACCCAGAACATACATGAAATACTGGGCAGCTGTTCTCTCTCACTGAAGATTTCTACAAGGAGCCCTACAAACAGCCACGCACTGCTGCACTGTAAGCATCTGCTCCTACTCCCCTCCCATCTCAGTCATGTTTTTCAGTATATGAGGGCATGGAGAGCTCTGCATCTTCCTTAAAACCCATTCATAACCAGAATTCTCTTCCTCAAATTCTCTCGGTTCAGTAGGATCTGTGAGCCACAGCATTAAATCAACTGCAATTTTCAAACAAAATTTAAGTCCTGAAATGAGAGCAAGTATCTTAAAAGATTTATCTGTGCCAAAGCTGTTCACTGTGGAGTTATGAAGGATGCATAGGAGATGCACTGAAAATCAAAAGCAAACAAACACACATACACACAAGATTTTTTTTTTTTTTTTTTTTTTTAAATAACTGTAGGAAATACCAAACACTGCAGCAAATTCTGGAGAGGCTGCAGAAACTCCATTCCTGGAGCCACTCAGACACAGCTGGACAATGTCCGGGCAGCCTGGTGAGCTGCTCTGGCTTTAAGCACAGGGATTGGACCACACGACCAGGGGTATTTCAGTGGTCCCTTCCAATCTCAATGATTCTGTGATTCCATATCTTTTGGAATGTTTTTTAAACTCTTCAGTATACATAATTTTGGATCTATTGTCAAATGAAATCAGACATCAAATCATCGTCTGTCAAGGAGGAATTATACAGACCTTTCAAAAATGATGGCTAAACAAGATAATTTACTGTGAAGGAAGCAGTCTTACCAAACTGAAGCAACTGTTATAAACTGATGTCAGATTAGAGGACAGTACAAATCAGCTTCGTGCGAAGTAGCTTACGACATTCAACCGTACGGAAACATTTCAGTTGTAGAGAACAGATACCATCTCCTCGTCTGCATTGCTACCCTGTCTCTGGAGGGGACATTAAATGACTGCTCAGGTGGGAAATGCAGAATCACAGCCTGCTGCTGCTGGTCTGCCATTCCATCAGACTGCCCCTCTGCTGCTATGCATCACACGGCAACAAAACCTAACAGAATGCTGGGGAAGTTCCACCTCTATTGCCATCCCACCAGCAACAACCTCTGACTTCATGGCCCAACATTAAAACACAGGAGGCATTATTTTTGGAGCAGACCTCATAAAATTCCCCTTTACCTTGCTAAAACCATTTATTACAGAACATTAACAAACAATTCAAAAAGGACCAAAGTCATATTTTAGAAGGCCAGATCAACAAAGCATCTTGAAAATAACACTACTGCAAGCAGGTAAGAGCTGGATGGCCCTTGAGCAATGTGTACCACCAGCACTGCGCGTCAGATGAAATACGAGAATGGAGGGATGGTATGTGGAAACTGTGGAACAGGCTAACAGTCAGGTTTAATGCACCTGCGCCAGCAAAATAAAACCACGTTAAGTAAAGTCCGAGAAATGCAAAGCTGCACAAATTTCACTGATCGTTCACCACATGCCCGACTTCTTGGCTTCCGGCCCAGGCTGTGGGAGTGCGGCTGAGCTGGCACTTCGGGCATCTCTTCCCCTCACTTTCCCCCAGGCTCCTTAACCGTGCATTTTCTGTGCGACAGGAGGGGTTTTTTCCTCAACAAAGCCAGCAGCTGGGGCTCTGCATCCAAGCACCAGCTGAGGCTGCCCTTCCCACAGCACCAGCACCAAGAGACTCCCCGCGCCTGCGACACGAACGCCCTTTGGTAACTCAACACCAAACAGCTGTCAGTGAGAACCTGATCTCAGCTCCAGAGCACCCAGACTACAGGGTGAGTTATACCAGCAACAACACGGACACACACAGTCAATGTCAGCAAAAGAGGACTCACAAACTGCCCGTAGTAACTCAGCGTGGAAGCTTCTTTAGTTAAAACCACTTAAAGCAGCATTAAAACATACCCCATTACTCTATTTTCACCCATATATATGTATTCATATACATTTTAACCTAGCTTACACAGAAAGTTTAAAATCAAAACCAACCAAGCAGCCTGCCAGCTGGCAGTTCAGCCATCACCTGAGCAATGGCAGAGCTCTGCTCAGGAGAACGGCAGCACATCTAATCCTAACAACTACAGGTAAACACAGCAGAATAAAAAATAAATTACTTTAAAGTCAAATTTTCATATCCAACTTTACATCCCAAAATGTATATAATCATCTCCCTCCCTCGTGTGAAGCACTCTGACCATGGCAAGGCTGCGTGGGCTCCTGCCTCCCCACACAGGGCTGCAGCGTGCAGAACAGAACCGGGCACGGGCTGGAGGCAGCACACAGTGCCATCCAACAGAGCATCTGAATACGCGTGTGTTTGTTTGTTAATTAAATGCCAGATTACTAAGTTTTTCCAAGTTATATAGCAGAGTTCCAAATCTTTCCCTGAATAGATTATACCGATGACAAACAGCTAGATGCAAGTCTGCTCTGCTCAGACCAGAACAGCAGAAGAACATAACGTTCTCAGACTGTTAATGATCCTAATTTTGAAGTTTCTAATTATAAAATCTCTCTCTTTAAACATTTTAGATAAGCTTTATTATTGACAAATAGGAAAACAACAGAACTGGAAGATGAAATACCTGTCCGAGTGGCATGAGGCTCTGTTAAACACTATCTGGAATGTGTAACCAAACAGCACTATGGAAGTAATAGTGCCACAAAATACTGCCATGGGACAGACAAGGCACAGTGAGCTTCTGGGGTGGAGACAACAAGGAAAAGGAAATAAATCTCTCCAAAACACATTACCACGCTAATCAGTCAGTGCTCCTCTGGAAGGTAGCCAAGATCAACAGCCTCAGAGAAAAACCCCAAAACACAGCCAGAGGAGGGAAGGAGACTGTGCAAAAGGTATGAAAGGGCGCTGTCATGGTGGATAGTTAAGAATTCTCATTTAGTCTCTCTTCACCCATTCATCCAATGTTTGTGAGCTAAGCAGGACATAAGATATCAGCTCAGCTGATGAGGAAATTTGCCATAGCTCTCTGCAGTCAGTAGAGCTGAGGTGCAGTAGGACAGCAGCAGCACGAACAGCGGTTGACCCATTCCAAGAAAACACTCACAAACAGCAACCTCATGACAGTTAGAGCATGTTCTTCAGGTGCAAATCCATGCCGGCTGAGAGCACTTCTTAAGTCAGCAAAGAGAACCAAACGCTTCAGAAAACTACTTGTAGTACGATCCCATCACAGCAGGAGAAAGGCAGGGCTGGGCTGCCTGCAAGCAGCTGTCCCTTGGCTTTCCCGCTCTTACTCAAGGCCTATTTATTTTGTCTGACAAAAAGATCCTGAAATAATACAACTTCAGAGTTCAACTAAAGGCTCTCCAGTGACATCTGGAGTAAGCTCCCTTCTCTACATGTCTGAGCAGCAGTACTGAGCTCCACACTCACTGAGGAAATGAGAAACTCTGAACGCTTGTAATCTTAGGTTAAATGTTCCAGATACATGAAAGACAGAATCTCCTACACACACAATCGCTTTGCATCCTTACCATTTTAGGAGAGCTGCTGTACTCTTGCTGGGTTTGGCTAATCTAACACTGCAGAATCTCAAAAAGACGACCGTATTTTTTGCGTATGTAAACATCAGTGAAGTGCAGTGCATGCTGAATTTCTATGAATATCAGGCACAAATTTTTACAGCATTTTCTACATGGTATGATGAAGACAAACTACTGCTTTAGTCAAAACTGCCCCAATATTAGCACATCTTGACTTCCCTTGGTATGGAACAGATCTCAGTACAAAGCAAGTGTTTGTCAGTCCATTCATCAACTCTTTGCTAGTCACATGCTAGACTGTTTAATATCCTATCTGTGTGTGTGTGTGTGTATGGGAAGAAAAGCTCAGGGAATTTTGATAGCAATGCTAAATATACATATTTGTTACTTTCAAATTACAATAGCTTATCTTGGAGCCGTGGCCCCACATTGCTTCCAACAAAGGGTTGTGACACCAAAACATGGAGAGGAAGCTCCTTGAAATTTATATTTTGCTATTCTGAGTGTCAAGATTCATTAAAAACAGACTTAAGCATGCATTTAGCTACGTTAAAAATCAATGTGATTTAAAATCTTTAGCCTGTTATTTTCACTCCCCTTTCAATTATGGTTCTTTTTTTTTGTTTTGTTTTTAAACATGTTTAAGCACTTTCAACAGAGACAGAGGGATACGGATGGAAAAACAGTGAGTGAGACATACCGCAGAGCAGGAAGAAATCCACCAACCTTACCTGATAATGAGATATAATAATGCTACAAGACATTTTCCCAAAGGTCAAACACAAAGCGCAGCTATCGATGTACAGATGGATGCCACAGCCTCATTTTCCCCTGCTAAAAAATTCCTTTACGTTATTTGTAGGCTAAAGGTTAAAAAGAAGAAAAAATTCCTGTATCTGAAGGTTACCGTACTCCCACACTGCAGATAGGGATCATGTGTGACCCACCTAAGACCCTTCTGTTTCAAGGCTCCAGACTGTTTCCATTGGCTGCATTAACGCTAACTGTGGTATTGAAGTGGATTTACCCGTTCCTGGATTGCAGTTGTTTCAAAGTCACTTAGCATACATACTGCCTTCAAAGAGGAGACTCCTTCAGAAGCCACATGGCAAAGAGGATACAGGCAAAGAACATTGGAGAACTCATGTTTAACAGTCAAGGCACTGCTGAGCAAAGGCACTTTAACACAAAATGACAACAATTACATTTCTCTTCGCCCTTGGAAATGGAGAGGGGGCTAGATATCTGTCTAAATGTTATGAATACAAAACCTCCATCAGCCTATGTCTGAGTCATAATCATGCTCGCTTGCGGTTCCACGGGACCAGGAAAACAAGTTACAGCCAATATAGAGCTTCTTAGCTGGACACCATTTGGAAGAAAAGCAGAGGGAAGATGGACTGGACTGGTCTTCCAGGTAGCAAAACAAAGCACTGCAAATTAGAGCTGTCTGCAGAAGATCATGAGGTACCGAACCTGTGAGTTGCAGTTTCAGTTTGTAGCTTCAGCCAACTGTGCTTTCCAGCTACTCACTGACCTACTCCAACAACCCTATGGCAGTTCCAGTTTGCTCAAGAGATTTCACTAGTTAATTTCCATTGGCAGACAGTATACGTGACTACATAATGTCTATCCGGACTGTATTTCTGCTAGGCCCCTTCCGGCTTCTTTACCAAGCCATTTTCTTATTCCCCCTCCCTGAATTTTCCTTCCTGTGTAGAACAGCAAGCACGGGCCGTCTGCTTTCTCTCTGTACAATCAGTGCACAGGCAGAGGACAGACCATGTTTGCTTGCAGCTGTGCCTTGCAGAGTTGGGCCTGCAGGCTATCACGTCCAGCAGACTGGACTCTGTGTCCTGCGTGTCCCGTGGTGCGGCACGGACCAGGCCAGACACACGCTGTGGTCCACAGCATCACCCACAGCATGGCACAAGCCAGGCACAGCCCTGGCACACAGTGCTGCCATCACCCCGCCTGCCCTACCCACACACAGACACCTGCCAGCAGACCCCAGCCCAGAGAGGCGCAGTGCACATGGCAGCCTTGCTCCGACTATTACACTTCACCTCAGTGTCTGAGACATTCTTCCAGCGACAAAAGCTTTTCTGTCCTTTCTGAAAAGGACCATTTTATGGACATTTATCCTTGACTGCCATATGCAAAATGGAAAGATCTACGAAATGAGAGCAAACCATTCTCTGCCTCTGAAGAAACTCTAGCTAAGCAAGCAGTCAAATGGTTTAACACAGGAAACTCAGGAGGCACAGACAAACACTACAGCTTCCAATCCTCCCGAGGACCCCTAATGGTAACTTGTTCAGAATAAGGACGCCAACACTTTTAATGCTTCCTTTGACCACTGCTGGTAGGAAATTCCCATTGTTATTGCTACCCAGCTCCATGTAAGCACCCATCAGAAAGTATGATTATATTCCTGCAAAGCAGACAGCCAAAAGCTGTGGAATTTCATTATTAAAAGGAACTATGCATTTATGTAAGCTGCATCCCACCCGCAGACTGCGTTTACATCCTTTAACACTGTAAGCATTTTCGGAAGTAAGCTATCACATGCAATTTACCAGACATGGTTGGTATGTATTTAGGTAATTCTCTGGATTATTTTAATACTTCTTTCATGAAGGGAAAGCTCTATTCCTACCTCTAACATCTCTGCAGATATCGGCTTACAACCCCTGTTAATTATCAACATCAGGATGTGGGAAGACACTTCAAGTCTGGTTTATTTTAGCCCTGTGAACTCTGCAGCAGTGCAGTCACACTGAGTCTGGACAACCACCTCATGAAACCTGTTACCCCTGCTTCCTTAAGAAGAAGGCCAGAAGCTCATTTTCCTTTTCTAAGATGCAAGTAATCTTTGCAACATCTCCCCACACATTTCTAGGAACAAGATGATGCAGTGGACCTCATTCTCTTCTTGAGGGCCCCATTTCACCCAGAAAAGTTCATGGCTATTTCATCTTGTTGCCAATACTCTTTCCACACCCTCAAGGCCAGCAGCGCTTGGAGATCTATTTACATCCCACAGCCTTTCAGCTTTGTTCAGCCAAGTGTGCTGTCAGTAAACGTTAAGGAGAACCCGTGTGGGAGCAGATTCAAGGCTAAATAATGCAGCGAGTAAAGCACAGGCATCCTCCAACTGGCCTGTCTACACGAGGGCAGTCAGAACAGCCACCACGAGCCAACCGGAGCATCGGGACATTTCTGAATGCCTGCCCTGGCACCGACAATGAGAAGCGAATCCCCACCAGGCACAGGGCAGTGTTCACAGCGGTTACAGCGCGGTATGTCAGGGACAGACCTGCAGCACACCAGAGAACTGCCAGCTCAAACACCCCAGCCTTTGGAGAACCTGATGGGACTTCCTTTGGGGATTCAAGTGAACATCCTGTAGCTCAAGTAAGAGCATCCACACCTATTCTGGCACAGCCCTCTGAAGTTCCTCTCCCATAAACAAACTCAATCCACACTACTGCAAACACACAGTACAGACAGTACATGCAATAAGCCCATTTACTAAGAGCAAAAGAGTTCAGTCTACGGCTTTTAAACAACATTATCATGCGAGTTAAATGAATTAAATATCATTGCAGCTCACAAAATATACCCTTTTCTTTTGTCCTTCTCCTTCTTTAAATTGAACCTGGTCTGTGCCAGTGCTTTCACATCTGGGTGGAGCTCTGATCTGGCTCACCCTCAAAGCTTTCCTGGGAAAGCAGGCCTTTAAAAGTAAGGGTAAGCATTTTAACTTCAAAGATTGAACTGTATTTGAAGAAGCTTTTTTTGCATTATTTTACTTCCATAAACTCGGTTCAAACATCCAGACCAAAATCAGCTTAGTGAAAGCCGCATACAGTTTTGTACAGTCATTCCAAGAGCGAAGAAATCCCCCAACTAAACCATAACACAGCAGTGGCCCTTCTTGAGGGTTTGAGTAACAGCAGCCAGAGGACCTCCAAGGGTTTCCAGCAGTACAGAATGGAGAGTGGAACCAAAACACTTGGAAAACACTTCTGATACTGAGGGTGAAGAAATAAAACATTAAAAAAAAAGACAAAATGAACAATCTTAGTTTGGACTGAGAAAGATATTTGTTGAACTGAGCTGAAAGCCAGCAAGTATTTTGCCTTAAATCGTAGCAATAAAGGTGCCGCAATTGCTGGCTCTTGGCTTTTAACAGTTACGGGTGTTTAAGCTGGCAAACTAACACAGCAACCATGCAGTCACACACAAACACCAAATGCAGACTTGGCCTATATGAAATAAGAAGTAACACTTGAAGATGGGTCCGTGTTAAACTTTCTGAAATTGCTGATATCTACATATTCTCACATGCAAACATTCCTGAAGTCAGTGTAAGGTTAAACGCTCACGCAGCTCTCCCCAGAACAGCACTTCAAAAATTGACAGCCATTCCACAGATAAGAGAAAGGCATTAACCCCACTCACAGAAGGCAGACACAGGCTCGGAGAGCTTACAGGATTCGGTCAAAGCCCTGCGGTGCAAACAGTCATTCTGAAAAGTGAAACCTGCTATCTGAGGCCAAACTTCGTATCACCGAGCCCTACACCTCTCCTGTGTGAAGTTCTACCCTTCAATAGCTGAAGTTTTGTGCTGAGCAGTAGCGGCACTTTTCAGCTTGTAGCTCTCAGATCTGCACAGTCACGTTTCATTTGAAACCTCCATCATTAAAGACTGCCAGAAGCTAGAATTCTGACTTTACTTTGCAGCTGCATTACCCACATGCACCATTTAATGATGTACTTACTCAGCAGCAGGTGCTACAACTTTCATAGAGACATTTGTCAACTTCAAAATGTAAGTAAGCAACCAAGGTGGAGTTCAAGATTCTCACATCAGGTGTTAGGTGGCCCAACAGTCACTAGATTTGGCTGATAAACTGATAAGCAATATTCTCCATCTTTTCTTACGATTCACAGCAAGAGACAGCAGAGTGCTTTACAGTGCCATCTGCTACCTCTTCCCAAAGCCTCAAGCACAAACTAACCTTCCTATTCCCATCCTGAATACCCGAGAAGGCAAGAGGACACAGTTCTCATCCCACCGACAGACCTGGGTAAATAATCTGTTTTGACTGTTTCTTCATACAACATGCTTTTTGTTTTGCTAAATAAGTACGAAGACTGAGCACAAGTAACATCTAGTGAATCGCTGCACAATCCCCTATGCCAGAAAAGCAAATCTGAGTTTTGATTCTTCTCCGGTTCATTATACTTCAGAATCTGTGCATCATTTACATGTCAAGCTAAGTAGAGGCACGGCACAACCAGAGCAAATTCGGTGCAATATACAACAAGGAGAGCAAACTACAAAGCAGAAATAGTTCTCCTATAGTAAAAACCTGCATAAATATCTTCCCAAATCCCACCACCTGCCTGCGACAACACAGAATTAAAATGGAGCTACCCAAAGGAGTTCAATTAAAAGTATTCGAGATGCTCCACGTAAGCAGGAGTGTGCATGCGGGCCATTGCTGACCAGACCTTGCCCCTGGAAGGGACGCAGCTCTGCCTGCAGGCACAGCTCCTGACATGGACAAGGGAAATCACTCAGTGAAGCAAGTTACCCTTTCCATGCCACTCTGAAACCGTTCCGTTCCATTTCTCCAAGATGAGGAGGTATAACAAATAAGGTATGGACTTGCTGCAGAACCATATCTGCTCCCAAGGCAGTCTGGAGGGTGTGCATTTTTTACCTAATTCAAATGCCAATAACAGCACTTCAAGTTTTTGACAAATACATTTTAAAACACATATCGTGGCGGGGGAAAGGTTCCAACGTAACATCAAAGCAGCCCGGCACTTCGGAGCGCGGCCGGCACCGCAACTCACACACAGGGCAGCGCGGGGCTGAGCAGCCGGGCTGGGAGCAGGGCCGTGCAGGGGGCTCTGCAGGGCGGGATCTCCCCTGGGCTGCGCACAGCCTCGTTTTATTCGCCGATTGACAGTTTTCCCAACTAAATGCACTGGATCGATTCAGTGACACAACTGCACGGCTGCATGCGGTAACCGCTCTCTGAGACGTTCGGAGCACCGCCTTTGTTCTCGGCGCCGCTCAGCAGCGCAGCGGAGCCGCTCTGCCCCCGCCCCGCTCCCGCAGGTGTGCCGCGGGACGGCCCCTCCAGCCCTGCGCTGCCGGCAGCATCCAGCACGCGCCCGAGGAGCGGCCCCGGCAGCCGTCGTTCACCACGCGTTGGCACAACTGCTAATTATACTCCACCTTTTCGTACATCCCCTTTCTCCGGTCCTAAGACGATATCGGCAAGGAAGCGGCAGCCTCCCTCGAGCCCTACAGCACCGCACCCGCGAGCCTCGCGCCGGGCGCCGCCTGAGGTCCCACCCAGCCTTTGTGTCTGCGTGCGGGGAACAAAAGGCAGCAGTGCCCCCACCCCCCGCGGAGGCTGACTCGCGAGAACGGCCGGGACCCACCTTGGAGAGCTGCCGCCGGAGGCTGAAGCGCTGCACCATGGTCCGGTCCGGATCGGATCGCTCCGCAGGGGCGCGCGCGGCGGGAGAGCGGTACCCACAGCCCCCGGCACCCCAGGGAGCCGGAGCCGGGCCCGGGCACCCCCGCCCTCAGCGGTCGGGGCGCTCCATCGCCGGCAGCCCCTGAGGAAGGCGGGGCGCGGCGCGCCCGCACCGCTCCGCGCCTGCACTGGAGGCGGCCCCGCCCACGCGCCCCGGCCCCGCCCCGCCCGCGGCGGATTGCCGGCAGCCCGCAGCCGGAACGCGGACACGTCGGAACGGGGACGCGTCGCTCCGCAGCACCGCCGCCCCGAACGCGTCCGCAGGAGCGGCCCCGCGCGACGCGGTAACTCCGAGCTCCGCACCGGGTCCGACCGAGAGGCTCTGCCGGCCGCGGCCCCGCAGCGCTGTCCCGGAACGGAGGGGCGGCCCCGGACCCGGGGAGCGGAGCGTTACGAGCGCGGCTGCGCAGAATCATCGCCTCGTGGCGGTGCTCTGCAGCGCGTGGGACGGGGCCTGAGCCACTCGGGGTTGTGGGAGGACGAAGCTCCGGCCCTGCGGTACCGCGGGCTCCGAGAGGCCGGATGGCTCGAGGGAAACGCCGCTGACCGGGCCCGGTTCCACCACCGCCTCGCACATCCGTCCGTCCCTCCCTCCACACGTTCCAGCATGCGAGGTTTCATTCTTCCATGGGAACGCACTCAGAGAACGTTGCTGCAATCACCACCAAACACCGCTTCTCTCTTCACACCGCAAATATGTACCCAGGTGCGCTCCCACGTGTCCATCTTGCTAAGAATGGGTTTTGGATAATAACTTGCTCCTTTTTCCCTTGCAGCATTCCGAGTGAAGGGCACAGCGCGATCGATCTTCACACAGAAGGGATGACAGACAGGGCTCTGTCCCTCTATCCGCAGCACTGCTCGCAGGGGCCTCAGGACCAGCACAGGTACACGTGCGTGGCCAGCAGACCACCATGGGAAGGAGCAGAAGGAAACAAAAGGCACAGACACAATGAAGGCCTCTAAACATCTGGAAATGAGTCAATTTCTTATATAGCCCTGTCTCAGCATTTTCAGTTTCAGACTTGGTAGGATTTTATTTCCAAGCCTTTTTGGAATTGCCTTCTGCCTGCAATTTTGCTCTCATTTCCTCCTGTTCCTTCAACTCGGAGCGGCTGTGTGCTTTGCTCTGGATGTCAGAAGGTCCCCCGCGACACTCCCACACAGAGCACCCATGACACAACTTCTACACAATGACCCACTGAAGCAGAAAGGCAGTATTTAAAGGGAAAGCACCACCACCACCAACAACAAGATGATACTTTGAAGAGATCTGAAAATTTTATGCTAGAGAAGCTAACAGGAATGCTTTCCTACTTCTTATATACGTTGAACATATTTAAGAAGCTTTAAAAATATATCATATACCTTCTCATCATCCACAGCTTAAACACTTCTAGTGTATGAATGCTACCGTGCCAAAAGAAACTGCTTTGAAGGATGATTTATGTGATCTCAGCTAGAGCACCTGTAGAGCTGCATGCTTTTGTTTCCGTTCTGCTAACCTGCTATCCACTATTACGTGACAACATGTCTGACCTCAGTGTTCCCTCTGAAAACTTACGTATCAGGTACATTTATTTCAATATAACTCAAACGTAGACACAAAATCGCACCATGAACCCAGAAGGGAGGGCGCCTTTTATCATTACATTTAAATGGCTATAGCATCAATCCCTTCATTGCGCAGCCTTGTACAAAAATTATTGGAGTCAGAAATGGCTCCCAATACCTGCCATGAGAGCACGTCCCAGCTGAGTTTGGGCTGTATCAGGTAGAGAGGGATCATTCAGCACTGCGCTGCTCAGACCCTAGCTTCAACGGGAAGGAAGCCACAAGGATCCCATACCGTGCTCCAGCTACACTGAATCAAGGTACTGGGACCCTATGCCATACCTGTCAGTTGGAGGAAGTCACACACAGAGTTCACACAAAATGACTCTCCGCAGTACATACTGGGAAAGGATACTTTGCTCTCGTGTGGCTGCACAGCTGTGCAGAAGAACAGGAGTGATTTAGGCCAGCATATTTGCCTTATTAAGGAAAAATGTTTGCAGCCTATTTTTAACATCAACAGTTGGCCTGGAGGGTAGAGGCAGAGGAGAGTTGGGCCGGGAAGGGTTATGAGAAGGGTCAGCGTGGTTCTCTACATAGAACTCACAGGGAGGGTTAGAAAAAGATGAAACAGAGGCGTTTACTTTGTAACCGCCATCCAAAATTAACATCTGAAGATGTATACCTGAGCACTGAGAACCCCAGCTGTTGTGTCGGAGCATGATTTCGTTGTACTCTGCCCTGACATTACTAACTCAGATGTTTCACAATGCAGAAATGTGTTCTGTACAGACAAAGTGCCCCCTCCCACAACATCAGGTCCTTTTCAGAGCATTCTCTCTTCCTGGAAATACACAGTGCATCACTCAGTTACCAGGCCCTGATTTTATTACAATCACATAATGCTGACAGCAAATGCTGCTGGGAATGGAACACCAGAAATTCTATGCAGAAGCCTGCTGCACATCGCTTAATTCTTAGCACAGGACATCTGTAACTGAACAGTCTCTGTGTCCAGAAACCTGACACATGCTTATTGCAGGAAATCAGGGCTGTTCTTCCACCCTGCTTTCCAGCATTCCTGTGACAACACCCTCCTCCCATGGTTGAAGTTCTTTTTTATGTGTGCTTAAAGACACGCTTGGTACTTGGAATGTTATATTTACGCTATGTATACAAACTCTCCAATGCCGTTTATCAATATAATAACCAAACGTGATAGCCCCACAGTTCAAAGCCACTTCTACCCACTGCAAGGTCGTCGTGGTTTTACAGCTTCCAAAAGCTTCACACTCCTGAATAAATCAACCTTTTTTCACATCACTCCTTCCGTTTTTAATTATAACTCATGACATTTTGTTAAAATCATTTGCTTTGATTAAAGCTTAGATTAATGATGAAACAGTTAATTTTTAGTACCAGCACTTCCACGCTAACCAAAGACTGCTCCAATAAGATTTGCAAAGGTGGGTGTACTCCCCCCAGACAGCTGACACAAGGCCAGCAGACTTGCAGTAGAATTCACGACCTTGTTAAGAGCCTTGCTGACATGAGCATAACAGCAAAGCGCGTGCTGTCCCACCAACCCTTGCAGAAGCACAAGCAGTGACCTCACGGCAGTGCTGCCTGAACAGCCGCTCTGCTCTAGGCTGCTCCACTGAACCTCAGCACCCCGTGGCTTGCAGGAACCTCCTG
This sequence comes from Bambusicola thoracicus, assembly GCA_002909625.1. Taxonomy (NCBI): domain Eukaryota; kingdom Metazoa; phylum Chordata; class Aves; order Galliformes; family Phasianidae; genus Bambusicola; species Bambusicola thoracicus. The sequence goes on from PPHD01000872.1 coordinate 46,507, forward strand.
CCCTATAGGCAAGATTTCAGAGCTCACACCAAGTGAACAACACATTGCACGGACAATGGGATTACAAGAGAAACTGCTGTGAGCTAAGTAAACACCTTCCATTCACATTGTGTTTCCATGCATTGATTCATACAGTGCAGGAGTGCAGAGCAATGCCTCAGCTGTAAGCTCAGAGCACTCCCACTACAAAGCCAACAGCTTAGTGCACGCTTCTTGTCACTGGAATGCTGCAGGTGGAAGTCAGCTATGGAAAATGTAAGACAAGGCTGTGGCCAGGTCAGCAGCACAAATACTTTGGGCTGTCTGCAGGAAACAGGTGATAGTACAAGGAGAGGTCAAGATAATCTTATCCTCTAGTGATGTGAGATATAAAAATTACAGAAACAGCAGAAGGATTTCAGACTATGAAAACGAGTCCCATGCAATGAAGTGGTCAAACACTCACACACACGTAGTGACCACTGCCATGGCCAGGTCCCGCAACGGGTATGGGGCAAAGCCCAATGCCTCGCATCCCCCGCACCTCTGTGTGCACTGCCAGATGTTTCCTTGAATAGTCTCTGATTACAATTTCTAGGGGCTAGACAAATCTGCTGGCATCCCCACCATCTGAAGATACAACACTGCTCCTCCTTGTGAAGGACAGCAGCCTCCCAGCTCAGCACTCCCAGTGAGCTCCATGCAGCACTCAGAGCCCTTCATGGCAGCTTTGCCGCTGCCTTCTGGGGCTGACTCATTGCCCCCAGTCTGCACATCTTCAGCCACTGCTCCCCAACCTGCTGCCCCCAGCCCACAATCCAACAGCAGCGAGGCGTGGTACCTAAGGACATCAGCCAGGTGGTAGCCAGCCCCATGCACTGCTTTCCACAGGGACAAAATCTCTTCATTTCACAGCCAGACAAATTACCAGGCAGCACCTGCTTGCCTAAATATAAATACACTCATTTAAAAGATAGGTCCTGAAGCACTGGTGACTACAACCCAGCCCTTTGGTTTGCACAAAGCTGGGATGCATTCCCAGCAGTACCATACGGCCCCACGTGTGCTGCCTGAACCATTTCCTGGTGATCGTGGAGATGAGCCTGAAATGCAGTTCAGCACTGCTGGAACCCCCCGCTGCCTCCCAGGAGAACAGCAGCCTTTTCTGCATGTAGTTCTGACTTCTACACAGCCTTTTTTGCAGACCCTGTTCTCCTACTGTGTATAACCATTCTTTCAAATATTCTCAAAAGAAAAAAAATGGCTGTTCAGAAAAGCCACCAAAATTGATTTTCAAATTCAAAGTGAACTTCACCTAAGAATGAACACATCTGCCTGACATCCCTTCGTAAGAACATACAGCACAATCACAGTGAAATTGTTTATAGCACAAAATATCCCGTAACCATTGTTTTTAGATGCTCCGTTACTTTTTAAATACGCCTCTCATTGAGATCCCCTACAACATATAACATACGCATCAAATTAATACTTTTCAGTATGTTCTTTTTAATTTTTGCATTTTGTAGGGTTAGCAGAAACGTCATAGATAGAAATACAACAGTACTTCATAAGCATAAAGCAAAAAGGGAGGCGCCCGACTGATGGCCTGCAAGGAGGGACCTGCTGGAGGAGCCAGCATAGAAAATCCTCTTCACCCAGAACATTTGGGAGATAGGAATGCCACGTATTTAGAAGAACACATTCTCAGGATCATCCCTTTCTGTTTATAAATATTTCTAAATAAAATAATTTTAAAGATACCTTTGCATTCTAAATCTGTTCCTGTCAGTCTATGGTTTTCTGCACACAATGGTGCATAAGTTGCTTCAGAAAAACAAAGCTAGATTCAAGAAAGGTGCTTAACTTTATGCATTTTTTAATGTAAGCTTCTTTTGCATTACCTACATTTTGCAGAAAATACTCAGTTTCAGTGCTGTGTGAGGATGATTCTCTCTCAGTCACTGCGAGGACAGCATCCCGTATTTCTGAAAGCCAATTCAATAGCACGAACCAATGCATTTTCAGCATGGATGAAGTGAACCGTTTACATACAGGTGTTCTGAGAAGCCAGAGCTCCCTCTATCGACTGAGACTGCAGGAAGGACACTTGTCCTGCATACAGAAAAAGGTACGGAGGCACTGTCAGTAATTACTCATCCACATCTGTACCAAATCATCTGAAGTACTGTTTCCTGTTAAACCTTTCCACGTATGAAGATCACAAAAAAATCCTGACATAAAGACGTCATCCTCATCTAAAAAATGTCAAATAGCAACACAGAAAAAGTTAACTGACAGAAAATAGGAACCTGCTTCGCCCTTCTCACTGCTGTGGCATTCCAGGTCAACGGATGCAGCTTCTCAAATTAAGATTTCTTTGCTTCACTCACAAACTACGAACACAGCTAATTCAGACCTCCTTGCCCTCCTCACTGGACATCGTTCTGCTCTGGTGAGGGCATCTGTCCCGCACACCTTCAGTGCAGACAGAAATTGGGGCACTCCAGAAGTAACGCCTCCTATTTATTTCCACAGAAACTACAGCAGCTACAAAGAGCACAAAGCGCTGTTGGTAAGAGCACACACTCAGATACAAAACACTATTTCCCAACTTAGTCACCACCATTAGTTGTGCATTTCAGCTCATGCTGCAAAAGAGATTGCGTGCCACGCTCGTGACTGCAGGCACTGCTGGCACACAGCACCCACCACTCACTGTGCTCACAGTGGTCCCCAAATGTATTCAGTGCCATTGAACGCACACGAGATGCTCCCGGCTGCACAGCACCAATGAGCACAGGCTGAGTGAGGAAAAGGGTCAGAAGCTACTAAGTGTGCATATAACATCTTTACTGGCATTAATCATTTTTATTTTCTGTAACAAAGCTGGACTAATAACAGTTAGACTCTTCAGATGTCGATTATACTAAAATTAATTTCTTCGCTCTTCCGTATTTCAGTGTCCTTCCACTTTGTCCATAAAGAAGACTTTGAGCACAAGGTCACTCCAGTGCTTCACAAAGGTGACAGCCACCAGGCAGGGAAAGGCAGTGCCTGGCACAACACAGTCATCCAAAGCAATTAAGCAACTGAAGATCAATTTCTTTGCGTGTAAAACAACCCTCAGCCTACTCTTGACCTATCACTCTGCAATTACACCACTACACAATCTGCTGTTATCTTATCTTGTTGCAAGATGCAAACAATGCAACCCTATCCCTGCACAAAGCACCAACACTGTGTTGCGGCCCTTCTGCTGGAGCAGGAGAGCAGTGGTCACTGTGGCAGGGGCTTGAGCTGTGCTAGCACACACTGCACACAGCTACTGAATCGTGTCTTCTGGAAGTTCAGAGCTGTAGCTCCAGCTATCTGCAGCATTACCTTTGAGATTTCCCGAGACTGAAGTGAGCCTGATGCCCCTCACACACCAACCCACCCAGATTTCTGTGGTACATCACTGCTGAGTATGCAATATGCTCCTATTCACAGTGAAGAAAAGGTCCTCCTCCTCATTACAAACCATGCCAACTCCGCACGATCCGTGCTGTTTTAACGTGATTCAGCTGCAGGTGCTGCAAGTAGATTTTAATATATTATTTCCAGAAGGGCTCATGACTAACCTCATCTGTTTATATGCCAAAAATTATTTTTAATGTAAAAGTGAGAGGTGCTTCAGGGGTAAAACTACAAAATGTTTTATTTAGAATCTGTATGGTAAAATTCCAGAAACATTTACCATCTACAGGCATTGAATGGGAGAACAAACATTACTGTGTGCTGTAAAGAATACTGCTTATTATTTTGTGAGATGTGTGACAGCTTAAGCAATCTTTTACAGACATCCCAAGTAATGCTTCTACACAGTGTTAATGATACACAAAGCTGCTGCATCGTTACAGGCAGCTGTCCCAGCAACCATTAATATGTCAGAGTGCCTATTTAGAAAGGGTCATTAGAAAGTACCTAAGAAAAGCAAGTTACTGATAGTAGCCTTTATGTGATGTCAGTACTGCCACAGGAAAATACTGAGGAGTCCACAAAGTACAGACTAGCAATTGTTACACAACTGAAGCACACACAGCCTTTGTTTTTAAAATAGTAACAGAAAATAGATTTAAGTTGGCAACCAATAGCTAAAGATACTTAAAGTATTTACGAGAGCTGATCACTGAAAATGAAAACAGGGTGAGAACACAGCAGAGCTGAAGTGCACAGAGCCTCAGAAAGCTGCCCTGGGGGATCTCAGCAGAGGGGTCTCTGCTCAGTGCCGGCACAGACAAACTTTGAGTTGCTCTGTTTTTTAGGGTACTTGACTTCGTATCTTCAGCATTCCATCTGACGGTTAAAATCTGTCCAAAGCTCAGTGATCTCAATATGTGACAGTCTCAACTCCGTATCACAAAATCATGGACTTGCAGAGACAGGCAGGGCCCTCCACCAGAGCTGTGCACAGCCCCACATCCAGGCTGGAGACCCCCAAGAAGGGAGAGCCCCCTGCTGTGGGTGACTGGACCGCCCACACCGCCATGTTTAGAGGGTCCCTCCTGTGCTGCAGTTTCTGCCCACTGCCATCTGCACTTGCTCCTGGGCACTGCAGGAAAGCCTGGCTCCGTGCTCCCTGCAGCCCACCTTTGGGAACTGACGCTGGTAAGGCTCCAACACAGAGAGCAACCTCCCACCAAAGCACAGCTGCTACTTCTGTAGCTCTGGAACTGTTTTGCTTGTTCATGTCCTGTAACTCCTTACCCCACAAAAAGCTCAGTGAAAGCCAGGCAGTCTCACACCGCCACTTCTAAGCCACCAAAGTCCTGATTTCACAGATCAGTGGGCTACTTTAAAGGAAAAA